>JAHWXV010556284.1:0-13382 GCA_024586415.1 Phrixothrix hirtus | reverse complement strand
TATATGAAAGTAACGTATGTTTATAATGTAGGACTGCCAAAAATAATTGGCACCGCGAAAATTGTGGGTACTTTATAACCCGTAGAATGAAAATCTTTTTCGTAATTTTTTAGAAAGCGTAGAATTTTCGAAATATTAACGATTACAGTATTAAGTCCAACCCTGTAATATCGTTGCCCTTGATGTGCATTACTCAATTGTATATCTTGTAGTATGAAGAATGGAACATATGATTGTTTCCAAAAATATTTATTCCAAAAAATAAAGTTAAACGAATTTTATGTTACTTCACCCGACATATTTTAGAACAGTACTTCTCGATTTACGGTTCACGAATCCAATAGGTTCGGGAAAAAATAATATTTGCAAAGCAAAATAAATAAGTAAACAATATATTTTCCCGTTGTTCTTTTTGTTTATAATAGTAATTTTTAGGGAATAGTATTGTTACTGGTACCCGTAAAGAATCGATTATTTTGTTTCAGAATATCTCCATTGAACAAAATTTTATAAATTTTATAAGAAAACGAATTATATTAATTTCATGTATGACATTTAAGATGAAACAATTTAGAATCTTGCGTTTTTAAAGAGTAATTTTGGTAGCAAGCAATGATACAATCAATAGGTTTAAAAATTAAATATTAAAGTGTAACGGCGGACTTAAAATTATTTTGTTTTTTCAAAGAAAGTAAACAAGGCTATTGAACTTTTATAATCAAATTACCACAAACGTATCCTATACAAATATTACAGTTATTCTAAGCAATGATAACTTATAGTAGTACATTTTTACTATTACTATTCAATTCTAATTTAATTTATTTAGAAACAGGATCTTGTTCAGAGCAAATTATATCATTTAAATTTTCAAAATTTAAAAATCGTGTTCGAAAATAAAGCTATCAGATAATTGTTCTCTACAAGTTATGAAGTATCCTCAGTTTTCGCGATGCTGGTCATTTTTAGGACACTGTTTATACTTATAAAAAATGTATTAGTTCGTTTCCCTAGCTACAGATTAAATTGCAATTAGGATTGAATGTTACGTAAGTACCCAATTACGTTCGAAGTCTGCGTCGTAGATAATTTTGATAAGATTAAAGGTATAAATCATATTTCCTAGCAGATATTGTTACTATTGCGAAGATGTTCATTAACTTTACGCATGGGTATGAAGAACCATGAATGCTGGAGAAACAAGCCGATCTCAGAAGTCTGGCATTAATTCGTGTTGCAGAACCGTAGAGACAGTTACCTCAGCGAACTCAATGTACGATCAGGTATAAATATCACTGAACCAAGATACCAAATTAATTGTACCAGAAAAGTTCATTGTCTACAAGAGAAAATCATAAAGGAATACTGAAGACATCCACAGAATGCAACGCTCTGATATCAAGTCAAATCAAGTCAGATCTAGTCAAATCAAACCAAGCGCTGAAGTTCATAGCTCAACACGACCACTCGGTCATGCCTAATAAGTGTACAAACACAAATAAAAGCTACGTAAACACGTAAACCTATCCAAATGGGAAAAATAAACATTTTAAATGTTACCAAATAAAGACAAAGTCAAACCAATTTATTTTATAATGTACCTTGTATTCAAATAATCATAACTTTTCCATAAAAATACTTTTAGAAAATATCAATATATTCGAGGCCGCAACAGAAAATTATTTTTAAGTATGGTTTCAAAGACTACACTTTATTTGTAGCCAATTAAAGCTATCCAAATTGGAAAAATAAACATTTTAAATGTTCCCAAATAAAGACAAAGTCAAACCAATTTATTTTATAATGTACATTGTATTCAAATAATCATAACTTTTCCATAAAAATACTTTTAGTAAAATATCAATATATTCGAAGCCGCAAGAGAAAATTATTTTTAAGTATGGTTTCAAAGACTACACTTATTTAACCATTTATGACCATTTGCACCATTCCTATTTATATCACACTTAAACTAAGCGTTACTCAATAACTGTGGTAACAATTGTAGTTACAATGGATATTAAGAATTTTTGAACAGCTTAAATTTAAGCAAGAACGGTGCAAATGGCCTTTATTGTTGAAAATAGAAAAAATCATTGGAAATCTCAAAATTGCTATTTTTAACAAAAAAAGCGTTTCAGTTTCAGAAGAGTTATCGTTGCACAATACGATCCTATGGTGATCTATTTTAATATATTTGGACATTCTACAGCTTTCAGAAGTTACTCATTATTATTATGTGCCATGAAAAATTTACTATTGTTTATAGTAGACCAAGTATCTACCAAACGCTTCAAGGTGTAAGATGCTTTCTGTAATTGGTTTTCCATATTTAAAACTTTGCGTGAATACAATATTCCAGAATTACGGCTTTTTCCAGAGTCGGCAACACAATACGAGCGATACCTCCGCCTGCTATTACAACCAATTCGTATCTGTTAATAAAATAAGCAAGATATCAGCGTCTAAGATTCCTCGAAATACTTGTTTAGCATAGCAATAAAATAGCTTTTACTACTATCATTTTCCAAAATTTTATTCTGAGATGTAGACGGAGTCATTGTCTCGTCGAAGACGATAATTAGAGATCAACGTTTCTTCAATCGTTGTAAGCATTCTAAAAGTTTTGTGTCTAACCAACAAATATCAAGATTGCCATCAAAAGTTACATTCGGCCCAAAACTATTTCAACGTAAGTAACGTACATCTCACAGATGTTTGTGAATTTTGCCTTGCGATCCCATAAACCTGTGTACAGGATGAGCGAAACTCGATGTCTCAGTTCTACTAGAAGAAAAAGAAAAATTATAGAAAAGATCTGAAAAGAGGTTCTTAAATGGAATTGAGTAAGGTCCATTTCAAGCCAAATTTGCATATTTATTCATGTTTTTAAACTGAGGCAATGACGTCATCAAATTTTTTCCCCTGAAACATACCTATATTTTGGCATATTTAAAAATACCTGATTTTTCTAAACAAATTTTGTTAATAAAAAATTTTTTATCTTTTTCCCTTAAAAAATTATAAGCAAATTTGTAAAAAAAGGTATTATCTAAAATTCGCAGATGTCGTAGTTTAAACAAGTTGCCTTTGGAAACAAATAGAAAAATTGCATCTGTCAATAATTAAGCTAATGGTTGAAAAATATCGTTTTAGTGTTGTTTTACTTTTCAAATGTTTACGCACAACGAAAAAGTCGACATGTTATTAATTTATGTGGAATCTCAAAAGAACCCTAGAAGAGCAGTTCAGTTATATGCCCAGAGATAGCCTGAACGTGTTATTCCAAGCTTAAAGATATTTGCAAGATGGGAACGAAATTTACATGCAAATAACGAGACATTTTCTTCTCGAAAAGGAAAAAAATTGTTAAAAGGGTCAATTCTGACAATACCGTTGCCCATGTTTTGCAGTATTTTGATGACTATCGAAGGATCTCGATTCGGCAAGTCACAAACTTCACAACTTAGAACACCTGTCAGATCAACATAAACAACGAAGAATTAATTATGTTGCCCAAGTGATGGAAAACCTAGAGATCATTGGCAATCGGTTTTTTCAGCATGTGTTGTGGACGGGCGAAAGCCGTTTTGTTAGCAACGGTAAGTCTAATAAAAAAAACGAACATTTTTGGGCTACTGAAAATCCACATCTTGTCAATCCGATTGAAAATCAAGGACACTTCGGAATCAATGTTTAGTGTGGTATTATTAATGGGCATTTGATTGGTTCACATTTTTACGAAGGAGTTTTACATAGTGAGCGATATTTGCAATTTCTTCAAGAACAGCTTGCCGTGCTTCTCGAAAATATGCCATTACAGTTGCGAGCAAACATGTATTTCCAGCATGACGGAGCTCCACCATAAATCAAGAATTGTCCAACAATATTTAAATGAAACTTATGGAGAAAATTGGATAGGTATAAATGGACCGATACAGTGGGTGTCTGAATTACCGGGCTTGATGCCACTAGACTTCTTGTGTGGAACTTTGAAAAATAAAGTTTACAAAACACCATCTGTTAACTTGGAACATTTAAAAGAAAAAATTAGAAACGCTTGCGACGCACTATCTGGAGAATTGTTACGCAAGGCTTCAGTGGGAGAGGTAAGGAGGATATTGGTTAAGTGTCAAGAAGTAGGAAGTGCTAACATTGAAAATTTGTTGTAGTGATTGCCTACGTACTTTGTTCCTTTCTGTGTTTCTTAATGTTAATTTAATAATTAATACTAATTAATAATAATAATTAATAATGTTTAATTATTTACAGATGCGACTTTGTTATTTTTTCCAAAGGCAACTTGTTTAAATCACAACTGCGCATTTTTTACAAATTTGCTTATAATTTTTTAAGGGAAAAAGATAAAAAAATTTTTTATTAAAAAAATTTGTTTAGAAAAATCAGGTATTTGTAAATCTGCCAAAATATAGGTATGTTTCAGGAGAAAAAATTCGATGACGTCATTGCCTCAGTTTAAAAACATGAAAAAATATGAAAATTTGGCTTAAAATGGACCTTACTCAATCCCATTTAAGAATCTCTTTTCAGATGTTTTCTATCGTTTTTCTTTTTCTTCTAGTAGAGCTGAGACATCGAGTTTCGCTCACCCTGTACAATAGGAATCCTCCGTCTACAACTTTCATTCTATTGTTCAAAACGTTAATTGTGTCTTCCAAAGGTGGAAAAATATTATACAGGGACGATTTAGTACCTTTACGCATTCCCTGCTCCATAAACAAGGACAAAGGTATGGTGCGAGCTCGTATACCAGATAATGTTTATATTTTTTTCTAATTCTTTGGTACTATACATTCTATGGAAACTCAGAAACGAATCAATTGAGACAGTAGCTTTGTTAGCCTTGATGTTACTGAAGACTGCAATTGAGGAAGCCGCCCTGCTTTTCCCTTCGAATTTCAGTACCTATCTCAACAAAAGGATCACAGTTTAGAGACGAATTTTCGATATCCTTGTACTAACGGACATTAATTCCATACCTTCGCAGAATGGAGAAGACTTGGCGAGCCAATTGTCCAGCTTTCAAATATTTAAATTATCCCCAATTATTTGATTTCCTCACAAATTTTTTGAAAAGAGACCATCCCAAATTCCATCTAATGAGCACACTGTTAGTTGTTCCACGTTTCTAAGTAATCCCTCGTCTTGTTTTCACTGAACGCATTAAAACATGCTCGATGGTCATACCCGACTAAAATTTGTTTATGTAATTCTAAATTAAGCGTTATTTGTGAATGTGCCATACTTGTCGTGAGTATATTTTTTATGTAAATTTGCCATCTCTTGTAAGAGTGTGCACTTTGGTAATACCTATTGAGTGGCATCGAAGTAAAGATCCGGTTACCCGGCCTTTCTGCTTTTATAAAATTTTTCATCAGCGTGGCCGTGCGGAAATACTGAATACACAACTTCGCGGTGGGATTCTGATTTTGACTTTCCGTAATTTATTTCCAAATTTCGCAGAATTGTCTTGAATATGATATTTCAAAAAAAATAGATCTGTCAATAACGTACGGCGCCCACTGTAGAATTCGACTTCAGTTCAAAAACGAATTAAAAATAATTATTTATTACGTCTGAATAAAAAAATATATATGAAATTTAGCGTTTAATAAAATTGTTTATGACATATACGAGGTTAGTCCACTTTATTAAAACAAATATTAAAATACTAGCGGTATTAGTTTTCGACATACTCCATTCCTAAATTATTGCACTTTCGTTATCTTCGAATCTTTTAAAAATTAAAATGTTTGGTTGCTTTCGCAATCAGTTTTGCACAACGTTTTCAACGTCATCATTGCGTCTTTGAATCTAATGCCACTTAGAGCTTATTTAAGGAGCCCAAAGACATATAAATCTCCAAGCGGCAGGTGTCAGAGTTATAGTGAGAACGAAAAAAGATTTCCCAGTGCATTTTTGTCAAACTTTCGGCAGTGAATTGCGCAGTATACAGCCGGACGTTATAATGGACGAGGATCACATTGCTGACGGATTGATTCTATTATTTTGTTCGAGAAGCGCGTTAATCTTTTCCACCAAGAACTGAGACAAGCAAGGGGCATTCATTTTACGTAGTTCTGATTAAGGCATCTGTATAAATAACGCATTCCATGGCCCATAATACCGTGGGTTCGAGCTGTCACTTGAACGAGAATGGACGTATTTAAGTTCAGTCTCGTTTAAGTTACTCGATCACTGCACTGTACCTTAGGTCCATTTCCCCTAAAGGAAGGTGGGTCGGGTGCAGTGCAAATAAGTACTCTGCTTATTACACAAAGTGAATTAATCAAGAGATTCAAGATTCAAGATTTAAAATGTATACAGACGTCCCTATCACCGAAAGGGTGTTTGATTGGGCTATGGCCGCATGCCGAAAAGGTAAAATAGAAAAAGCCAAAGAAATAGTCGAAAAACACTTCCCAAAAGGGGTCACCGACATCCTACAAGGGCACAAAAGCTCGAATATGGACTACTCACACATTTTAACGCAATCCGTTAAAGCGTACTACAAATATCTAGAAAAAGAAAACAAACGAAGATCAAAAAATATAACCGAGTATACAACAAAGACTGAACAAACACCTGCCACCAGCTCCAGCGAAACGAGTAAAAATTCAACCACAACCCCATAACTACTGTCAAAAATCAAACCATACTCGAAGTCCAAAACCTTTTAAATTCAGAAATGGAATATTACTCTTTCGAAGACTTTGAAGCCACAAGTTAAGCAATGGAGGCCGAATTCCAAACGGTTATAAATAAAAGAAAACGGGCAGCAAAATCAAATTCAGGACCGCGAAATGCAAACAAGAATTTAGAACCGCTAGCAAAAATACGCACAAACAATCGCTTCCAAGTGCTAGAAAATGAGCCAGACAACCATAGCAGAGAAGAAAATCCAACAGACACAAAAAAGCAGTTAAAATCAAACAACGAAAAATCACTGCCCATTGTCCTTCGGGACAAAGCAAAATAGGAAGAATTTAATATAATAATGAACGATAACAAAATAAGTTTCGTAAGTGCAAAAAACCTATCAGACTGTATATCAATGCGGATTGAAAACATCTTAGACTTCAGACTGTTAACAAAAATACTAAACTACAGACAAATACCGTACCACATATACAGGACAAACGCAGAAAGACCGCTGCGCATAGTTCTACGAGGCATACCGGGAACAATATCCGAAAATGCAATGCTAGGCGACATACTAGGCCAATAAATACCCTCAACTTCCGCAAGACGCATGCACAAAGGGGGGCAGCTCAAAAATTCCCATGTCCCTGATGTATATGCTACTAGATAGATCAAATACGGCTGCAAAAGCCATACTCGACATAAAAGCAGTACTCAGCCTTTCTAGCAAAGTCGAATCGCCGAGGAGGAAAAATATAACAATACAATGCCACCTTTGTCAGCGGTATGATAAGAACAGTCAAGGCGATAATTCAAGACATCACAAACTCCAGTAACTCTGGTAATATCATATCAGCAATCCTCAGCCACGCCTCAGACCTGGGGCAGTTATTTGGCAACTAAACGGATGTAAACCCAGTCAACCCCTGAAAGGAATCATAAAAAGAACCATACACCAGAAAAAGCTCTCAAATACTAAGGGCAACGTCTTTTTCTCATAAAACGAAATAAAGTGGAGGCAAAAGCCTCCACACCAGAAGACAAATAGTTCAACGGTTCAACGGTTCATGATATCGTAGCTTTAGCTAGCTCTGCTGTCTTTTCGGCCTAGATAAAGTTTTATATCACTATTTTTAGACTCTGGAATAAAGTAATGCAGACAAATGTCATTACCGGTGACTTCTTAGAAAAGCTTCCTCTTTATGATGGAATAGGTTAACCGGGAACATTAATTCTGCTCCTTTTTCCACGCTAAGCAACCTTGGGATCCAAGTAGCACAAATTTTCCTGCATCTCCGCTCTTTGTGAATAATATTTTCAACACTGCCAATGCCTATTTGTAAATATTTCTACCATGTTCGTACGATTTGTTGAACATTCTCAGTGACTGATATTCGTGGTCGCTTGCAAGTCACATTCTCAATGCGTTCTCGTCCTTCGCAGAAACTTTTGCACCAGTAATACACTTGGATTCTTGAAAGGGCTTTTTCTCCAAGCTATTGGGGAAACCTAGTTAAAATTCAGTTGAGTATGTTTTCGTTATAAAAAATTTTTATAGTAATGCGTTGCTCAAGAGAACTATGCGCTAGTTGCTGAGAGATTGTTGTAAACAATAATAACAATAGATGTTACCGTTATGACAGATCGCAAATCTTTTAGATTTTATAATGTATTATTATCCATTTCTGCATAACGCCGTTTTGGGGTTGTGTCCGGGTTATATTTGAACTACCCTTCGTAGTTTTAAATATATTTTAAGCAGCTATTTTGTATAATCTTCGGTGTACTTGCAAAAAAACCTGTTGATTGAATCACATAGCAAACAAATACATTGGGATCATAATTTGTTGACGTTTTTTTTTACATATCATAAACGAAATAGGTAAATTATAAAATACGAGCAATATTAGTATTCGTCGTGATATGAATACCAATTGTTTAATTATTAATGTTAATCTTTCGCTTACTTACATTGATACAAGGTTTTAACTAAAATGTCATCACTTTTTTTTATTATACACATAAGTAACAAGTTCATCAATGCAAAACAGAAAACTATATTACTACATCATTAATATTTTTAGCTCCAAGAGATTAATTCAAACCAAACTAGAGTAGGTTAATTGCAGTTTTGAAAAACACGTAATATGTAGGTAGCTATGTTAAATTAAACTAAAAAACTAAAAATACATAAACTAGAAATTATATCCTAAATAATTTTTTTTTATAAAATAATTTATTTCATCACATGAATTTAAATTATTGAGCGCTGTGCCCTAGTTAAACGGAGACAACCCCTAAGCAATAAAATTTTAAAAGATATTTTAATCTTGCGATGATTTATTAAGTGTATCAAAACTATTTCGTAACTTCAAGTCGAATATAAATCATTGAAATCGAAAACAAATTGTATCTGGGCACACTGTATATTTCATTTTAATCATTCCTACTTGATTAGAGTAAGGGAATAGCGGCATTCAATAAAAAGTGAAGATTATTAATTATCATTATTTGTAAAAAGGAATCACATACAATTTTAACACTGCAAGCTTTTAAAATGTAGATCTAAGCTATTCAAGAGTACCCTTATTAATTATAACAATTACCCCCATTTGTATTGAAACTGTATCCTCAAAAAAAACAAAAGCTACAAACTTGAAATTTTATTAAAATGTTGTTTTACGCAGAAGCTTAAATAATTAAAGTATTTGTTCAAAAGATAGGCAAGCCATGATTTGATATAAATGTTATATTAATTGCGGCTCTTTTCCTGTATTTCCCGTATGCAAGATTACACTTTCAGCATTTGTTAATCCCTCGTTTTAAAACATGCCCGTGACAACAATGCTACGTAAAACAGAAAGTCGGAAACGTGCTCAAATTTCGCACTTCTAAAGAGAAAGAAATGTCGGAATGCAAGAAGCTGTTGTACTGTTTAATTAATTAACTTAATTAATTAACAAAATGAAGGTAATGCCCTGAATTTGATTTATTAAATGTTGGTTTCATAAAATGGTCTTTTCTCATTACTCGCGTAATAATTTTCAATTTACTGACCATGGTTATCTTATTTTTGTTGTTGAAGATTATTCTTTATTTTAGCGTTGTTACTATCACTAATTTTTCCAAACAACAGATTGAAGTTCTTGTTCTAACTATTCCTGAAGGATAGGATCAAAACGATGGAACTTGTCGCTGCCTTTAATTTACCGGCAACCAAATCAGACGTAAAACTTAGTCACGGCTGAAATGCATCACCTAGCTTGTGAAAAATTCTTGTTTAAGGGCTGTTTCGAGTTTTTATGTACATTAACCTTCGAGTTAATTTAAAACTGACCAATAACTGCAGGTATCGTTTGAATTTGACGAATCACCTTGAAATAACAAAGTTCGTTATTTTGGTGTGCTGGAAAATTAGCCAAACGTGCTATTGTTCAAATTTTGAGCCTTTATAATTAGTAAAAGTTTCCTAATTCCTAGTTGTCAATCAAGGAGGCGTTTTAGATAGATTTTAAATATCGTGCTTTCGGAAATAGTCACGAAGCAAGTATCTATCGAGTATACCCTAGAAACCTTTCCTTTTTTGAAAGGCGCCACTATGACACGGATCGATTTCAAAATTCGAGAACAGTTGTGTCTATGAGTACAAACAATATGTGTGCCGTATTATATCATTAAACATTCATTCTTATTATCCCGTGTTGTGCAGAATACAAAACGATGAGGCCGGTGCATGAAACGATCGAAATGGTATATTCAAATTTTATCAAGATACGCTAGGAAAGCAGACGCGAAACAAATATTATGAAGCTGAGTCACATATAATTCCCAATGTTATATGTGTATTTAATTGTACAGGGCCTATGCCCCCACCTACAAAAAGATTGAAATGAACTGCTTTAGATGATTGTGGTAAATCCCATCTGATATCTTTGTTCTTCTCGAAGAATTTTTAAAACTCCCAAAATTGAAGAAACAGACTAAGGGTCGCTTTTACAATCTCCAGTGAATTTATCTGCTAAGTAATTACCTTGCTTGCCATTGTATTAATAATGGTTTCTATTCAAAGTATTGACAAGATAAAATTAACCGGTCATTGTAAAACCTGCCCTAAGAAGATAATAATTATCTACCTCTTTTAGTTTTTAATTAGCATTATGGCTGAAATATGCTTTCTTAATGTTCCAAAAAGACATTGTAGCATAGCTGTTATTTTTCTTGAATTCGTTTCTCTTCTACATGTCTCATAAGTTTTGCGTCTTCTATTAGTGGCAAAATGACTCGCATCGCTGTATAGTTACTATCAACATCTTCAGTTTGAATTTCAGTCATTGCAATGCGTTTTGGGTTAAGATTGGAACACACTGCTGCATTGATCAACAACGGACATCCAGGGTGTCATTTGCATTCCTTCTGAATAAAACCTAGAGAAAACATTGCTACCCATATGGGCTTTTCCTTAAGCCGCCCACGATAACATTCTATATGATCTCCTTGACGACATACCGTTGTCAGACAGTCTCTAGGAAAACCATCAACCACATCTCCGCACAGAATAAAAAACTTCCATCCAAATTCACTCTAAATTTATTTTCCAAAAATGTGTTATTTTTTTCTATTTTGACCAATACTTGTTACAATGTAATTATTTATTAATATTCTAAATAGTTAAATTTATTTTGCAAGACTGATTGTTACGCCAATATCCGATGATTATGTAAACTATTGTATAGTAAATCATTTTGATTTTGTGATTATAACCGTAAAACGAAGATAAGCGCCAATCACTCGAGGCCCAATCGAGTCTGATGCCGCACATACCGAAACTGGGAAACTTCACCAAAAACTCGCTTACAGGTAACTTCCAAACCGATGAATGTTAACACTTAACCGTTTATAGTCCGTATCCTTGAAATATTATACATGGGTATTAAAAAACATTTAAATATCTAAGGGGCATAAAGAAGCAAAAATGTCTTAATGAACTAGATCCGCAACAACCGTTTTCGAGATAAGAACGATTTTCGTTTTTGTAAATTTTTTGTAGTTTCTAGCATTTAGTGCTGCAGAACACGATTTTTACAGATGTTCGGTCATCCTTCAATTTCGACACAGGATCTACATATTCTCACGAAAGAATTTCGCATCCTTTCTAAAAAGCCCGTTGGTGCTCGAATTGTTATTCAAGTCGCTGTTGTAAACCGGCAAGATTACTTACACTAAACTTTTCAAGTAACCCCATATAAAAGTCTAAGAGAGACCTATTATGTCATGAAATGGAATCCCTCGGCCTATTCATCTCCCATGAAATATTTGGTTCAGGTGCTCCCTAACAGCAAGTATAAAATGTGGCGGTGTCCCATCTTGCATAAACCAAACACCCAATTTCTGATTTAGACCGCCGTTATTCAACAGTTTGGGCAAAATGTTTACCATTTCGAAAACAGCGTATGCATAGTACTAAACTGAAAATTATGGCTTTATTTGATTTTCAAAAATGAAAATTGTTCTTATCTCGAAGACGATTTATTGATTAATGGTGTGCGTTATTTCCATATCTAATTACTATTTATTTAAATCTATAAATTATTTTTCCTTTAAGTTAACTTAAAATGTAATTATAAAGTGTTAGCCCATGTATACAGTTATTTATATTTTTAAATTAATTTTAGGGTTTACAGTGAGATGGATAAGAAAACAGCTAAACTTCAAATTAAATTTAAAATAAGTAAGATAGAGTCGTGTGTTGCCTCACACCAGGTTTTTTATGAAAAATTAATTTGAGAGTTAAATAAGTAAAGAGAGTTTTCCAGTGTCTCAAGTAATATTTTCTGTAATATAGTATATGCTTTGAAAAGGAAAAATGAAGTGCTGCTCATTATTAAGTAAATTTAAAGTAACAGTTTATCGTTAAATTACTACTTTACTCCTTTTACTATTTTAGCAATTAAATTCTTGGCTATTGAGCTACCATTCGATTTTATTTAATAAATATAAATAAGTTGGTAATCGAATCATACAATTTAGTGTGTACCGTAAGATGACCTTCTAGTGTATATTTTGTCGTTTTCTAAAAGTTGGACTTGTGGGATACACCATTCTGGAAATATGACGATTTCGAGGTTTTCTTAGTGTTGATGGAAGCGAATTTTTATGTAACATATGCACATGATATAATTTTTATTTCGTATTTAACAAATACAATTTAAAGTAACAAAGCTTGATTTTAACAATAAATCCTTAACAGGCAAAAGGTAGATAACTGTGCTGGTAAGTGTTATTTAAACGAAGTTAGTTAGCCGTTGATCTCAAATAAATAAATAGATACCCGCTCGATCAACCAAATAATTGTTATATATTAATTATACAGTCGCGGTCAACAAACATGCTATAAGGAGTAACAACAATAATAACTATTTGTATAAAGGAAATTATAAATGAATGAATTATTTATGCTTTTAAATTAATTTTAGAGCTTACAATTTAGGTGTGTAGGAAAGTCACTGACATTAGTAAATTCAAATTAAATTTAAAATGAATAAGAGAAAGTAGTGTGTTGTCTCACACCAGATTTTTTAAAATCCTTTTGATTTAGAATCTAATTTATTTAATTTATCTAAGGTTAATTTCGTTCCTTATTATACATACATACATACATACATACATATATATATATATATATATATATATATATATATATATATATATATATATATATA
>JAHWXV010556191.1:0-13452 GCA_024586415.1 Phrixothrix hirtus | reverse complement strand
ATATCTATATTACTTCTATTGAAAGATAAATTTTAAACTATTTCAAATAATTTAGCAAAATTTGATAGAATTGCAAAATTGGACAGACTAGCAATTTTCCACTGGAAAATGTTTACATTTTAATGATAAATTAAACAATAATGATAAACTCAATGATTCACAAACCATTGTTGATGCTTTTAAAAATAATAGAATGCCTTAATATTTTTTTGTTTTATGGATGGGATCTATGTACGAAAGCACAGAATAGTGTCATTTGTATATGAATGCTGTTAATTAAGAGATATTTCAATTGCAAAGCTATACCTTTAGCACTGCACAGATTGCAACATCATATTAACTATAAGAATGTAAAAGTAATCCCTAAATTTAAAATTGAAAATGTGAAGTGTAGACACGCTATCTATTGAATAATAGCTACACTTTTGGTTTGAAATTTTATTAAAAAATTTTGTGAAAGCTTTAACTCATCATGATAAGATAAATTATATTAAAACCCTGACAAATTATTGCTTCATATTTTCAAATTAAATTAAGGTCAATAACAGCTTTGTAAAGGTACCAATATTGCTCAGATTTAAAATGAAGTTCAAAGCATTTTTTGTTATCTTTAGTAATTAATATTTACGAAAATACTGAAAAATATTACATTAAAATATAATCCTATAAAAGTTTGATAAAGTGGCTTTATAATTATATAATATTTTAATGGATAAAAGTAGTTCTGTTGTTGTAATTTACTTTCTAACGATATTCTAAATTTTTCTAGTGGCGGTATCTAGTGATATATTTCTAAAAACGCCCCTCTTAACAGTATCGACTATATCATAGTTAAGGAGTGACAGAGTAAAAGGTAAAAGTAGACAAGAGCCGACATGCCCAACAAGGCCGATGACACGGAACCAAACGAAGAACGTTCGGCAAAAAAGTGAAAGCAGCAGAGTATATAAAGCCATACTAATGGCAGAAGACGTTAGTTCCATACGATTATCAAGATCGCGAACTATACAGCTACAACATGTTTGATAATGACAGATGTGAGTCGTCCCAAACGCCGTCCAAGAGGTTCTTTTCAGAACCAAAACATATTTAAAGAAAGGAGTATCCAGAAAACCAATCCAGAATGTATATATGTACCGAATTACATGAGGTGCTTTTGTTTAACGTATTTATAAAAAAGCACCGCATGTAATTCGGTACATAGCTTATTAGATATGTCTATGTACATAAGTGTTGTAAAAAATTGCAAATAATAATTTTGTGGCTGGTTCCGAAACATTACAGAAGTTAACATTAAACTGGTATTAATGATGTGATTACGAACGTCTCACGACTGAAACCTATATCTGAATAAACACAGTCATGGAATTTATTACATCGGCAATTTGATTAACGTTATTCCTTAGTCTTCTGGTATGTTTCTGGAATATCTTCCTTCTATTATGATATGTACATATGTGCACGAAAACAACAATTCCTATATGCAGAGTGCTTAAACCAATAATAGCTATAGAATCACCGTCCATTTTACTATACAAATTACATTAAATAAACTGTAATTCGTAAGAAAACCAGTTTAACACCGTAATTGTGTGCCGACTAGCGTGTTGCAAAATTAAAATGCGTCATAATCTACTCTCACAGTGTGAACAAGTCTTCATCCCTATTATAGTAACGCGACCTTTTTAAGTAGCCACAACAAGAGAGTGGTATGCTGCGCGCTACGTTTGATCTTTTCGTGAACACGATCTGCAACCTTTGTAAACGCAACTAACAGAACTGCCTAGCAAAAGTAGTTGTGGGTGAACTTAACCTAATTTAAAAAAAATATGTTGCTTTGAATTAGATTTATAAAATATCTATAGCCTCCCTTCCGACTTCTATCTTTTAACTTTGCTCTAGAACCCTTTCTCTAGTCCATTTATCTCCTTTGTTTATTCATTTGTTTGACTGTTCGCACTGTATCTCAAAATATTATCGATGAACTTGTTTGAAACATCCCGCTACTCGTTACTATGCGTATCTCTCGGCCGCGATAAACGTTTTACGACGAAGTTTAGCTGCGGTTCACTTTTTGAGCCCCCCTCTACGAAAGCAATACATTTAGTTGAATGTACTAAACATGGAATCATATGAACTACAGCGATAATATTTAGGGTAAAGTACATCTATCGATGCTATTCCTGAAAATTGAACCCTAGGGCCTTTGATATTTTAGAATTTCAGTTGTTCAATAAATGCCTTAGTTTACATTTTGACTTACTTCTCTATCCTAACTGATAGAAACGGCTCTAAAATATTGAAATACTTTTTTAAGTTGTCTGTTGAAACTAGGTCTTAGGAAATGCTTGCATAATACTAATATAACGAAAAAACTTACTCAAATTTATTTCACAGTATATTGGTTATTGTAAATAAATATAGCTAGATAAATTCAATTAATGAAATAAATAAACTGAATGAATTGCAATGGATTATCTGCTAAGCTAGACAGCATTATAAGTAATTTAAGCCAGATAATAAAATAACTCCCAGTACAATTGAATTATGATTAACTTTAAATTAAATATTCCCTTGCAATTAAAATAATTAGATACACAATCTAATCTTTAAGATTTTCAAAACGTTATTAAATAATTTTTGATATTGTATTTAAAATGAAATGCAACTAAATAAAGTTTTAAACCCTGGATGTTAAAATTGATAATTCACAATTAAGTTATAGAACAAAATATCTAAGATAAAACGTATCAAGATTAAAGGTGAAAACTGTAGAAAACGCAGAAATATAAATTCAAGTTATTGATCTGTACAGATGTAGAAGATCAAGGAAACAAAAACCTTTTTGCAGCGTTGATCAATATATATATATATATCACTAAAAATAATAATTTTTTAGGATATCGATTCAAAATAACCTTCCTGGTACGAATAAAGGAGATGACGGGCCACTCATTTTCTCGCGTCAGAATTTCGAATGCAATTGCGATTACAAGTTAGATCTCTAAGGTGCACTGCATGTTTATTAAAATATATTTAGGCTTGCTTTTGTAATGGATAGTTCTTAATTATAACGCAAAATTTCATTTCAAATATCTCAGGAAATACAGAAATTAAAGACATTCAGGCCAAGTTTACGATACATTTTTTTGTACCAATAGATTTAATGAAAGATAGGACTATAACATAAAATTTTAAATATGACGTGAATCATGTAATATCAATAACATTCGCGTAGGAATATTAAATGCCGAAATACAAACTCTGATTTGAATAAAGGAATACGTATAATTTAATAAATTTCTCACTTTGCTTTGATAAAGTTTATTTTAAATAACAAACTTCTTTACTATATAAATATTAACTTGCTCTTTAACAGTTTAGGAAATTTAAAAGAATTACTTATAAGTTTTAATAATGAGCTAGGAAATGTAAATGACTGACGCCAAAACTTATTACTCAATAATTAACAATAATTAATATGAAAATTTGTATATAAGTGTCAAGAAGGGGTGAACATGATACCGTCAATTTTATCTTGGAGTAATATTAATATTTTCTGTGCCATTTACAAAGTATAAGTGGTATTTTTAGGTTTTTGTCGTAATTAAAACTCATTATAGGAAATTTATTGTTGTAACAACCTGATTATTTAAATAAATCACCAACAATGAGAATAATTATTTCTCATGAATATTCATCGTGTAGACGTTTAGAGTTAATCAGTGCTATTAAAACGATTTATTAATTCATTTAAAGAAGTTTGTTATACAATTACCAAGTTTCTCCATCCTATCGGTCCTTTGAGTTCTTAAATTCTCAATAACAACTTAAAATATAAGTTGAATTTTGTCGTCTAACTGCCAGTTTACTTTCAAATTTAATGACCAAAAATGACACATTTACTCTTTAAATGGACATAGCGCAGCGGTTTGAAAACAAATGTTTGTAGATATAGGCAATTTCCAAAATAGAATTTCTAGTTTTCGTTTGTATTAAATCGTTATTCTAGTGGTATGGTAAATGATGTTTAAGAGATTAATTAAATATAAATCAAGTAATATTTATAGTTCTTGATTAATTTATTATTTATAAGAAAATTGTAAACAAAGAACACATTACAACAATTGCTCTACATTCCAGTCTTGGGAAGACTGAGAGATCAATAAATTTTACATAAATTGATAAATGTTTGTTATTATTAATTTATTTATTATTTATAATAAAGCTGTTAACAAAAATGTGTTAGGACAATTTCCTTGTTGCTTAGTGGCAGATAATATGAGGAGTCAATAAATTAGTAACTTTTAGTGTATTTGATTTATTTAGTATTTATAATAAACTGTAAACAAAATATATATTATTGATGTTTTGTATGTATAAAAAAATTTTAAAGCATAGAGAAACTTTGTTACCTAAATAGTAAACAAAAGTTCTCCTTTCTTAACTCTTTTTAACATTCGCTTGTTTAGGAACAACAACCCAGATAGCGCGAAATATATAATTAATTTAATTCTTCTATTGGAGATATACTATATCTTTGCACAGCATTTTATGGATTAAACATATTTACCCAATTTAGTATCAGTGTTTAGCATGAAATCGGTTCTATACAAGGTTCTAGAAAGACTGCGCGTTTATATAACTAACTATTGGAAAATCCTTAAAAATAGTAAACTGTAAAAGTATAGTAACGAATATTGTATAAACGTTTTTGAATCAATTTAATACCAATGTAAATTTTTACTTTTATGCTATTAAGTTAAAAGGATGTTAAACCTAATTTAGATCACTATATTGGTCCATATTCTGCACCGTGTTTACAACTTATTATTAATACGTATTATATCATCAATATCTGTAAACAATGTTATAACCCAATTTTTGAGAATATTTTAACACAATGCTGATGGGTAATGTAACAGCGCTATCACGGATAAGTTTAGTTAATTGGCCTGATTTATTAAAATTATAAATACAGTGATTCATTATTTAAACTTTGTATTAACAGTATAGTAAATATTACTTTAATAAACATCGTTGGGATGGCAATAATATATACTTCAAAAGGAAATTTTCAAGTATACCGAGTTTTGGTACTTTATTAATTATTCGTTATTATTTTGTTACTTACTAATTATAATAATTTAAAAAACACAAAGCTGCTCCCCAGTTCGTATTTGTACAAATTGTTATGATATAGAAATTTAAAAATCTCTATTTTTGGCAGATGTGCAACTTCAAATTTATAGATTAATTAGTTATTATAGTTCATAATCTATTTTAATTTAATACGTACTTGTATATAAAGTTGTTTGCTATACGTTTCAAAATGTAAAATCGTAGATCGGTATTTTCTTAGCAGCTTGCAACCCACAGCTTTCCCTGTAATTGCTTGTAGGTATTTTTTATTTCTGGCAAAATAACAGTCTTCCAATTCAGAAACGTTAAATTTTTGTAGCTATGGAGCTTAGTTAAATTCCATTTTATTCCCGGTAAAAAAATAATTAATTTATATATTGGAACAATGAAATTTGTTTTCTATTAGAAAGACGTTGATTCTAATATTTTTAATCTGATATTGCAACTACAATTACTTGCCGTGGATAGAGATATTCTACGTACCTAGGTACTATATTGGGTACAGGTAAATATCCAAGATTTCCCCAATATAAAGAAGTGTTACATTTGCATATAATGACAATGTAACTAAAGAAATATTTGTTTTATAAACTCCGCTATCTGGCAATTTATGCATCTACTCGTGGAACTGGTTCGCCCTGTAACATTATTTCTATACCGTCCCATTTTTGTGTTCAGTTTTAATTATTTCTAGTTCACATACCTTATCTTTTAATAACAAGCGTCGAATTTAGAGAAATAAAACATATATAGCATATGGGAAATATAGATAATTAATATTGTACTATTCAAGAACTTGGAATTAATTTAATATATAATTTCTGAACGAATGCAAATATTTTTATGTTAATCAATTGATGTAATATTTATTCATTTAAAGTAAATATGATACCACATTAATTACTATTGAATTTATTGATTTGTTTTCTAGTATTGTTTACCAGTCAAAATACTGAAACCGGCATTATTTATAATCAGTACCTGGACTTGACTTGAGGAAGAATCACAAACATGCGGGTAGGAGAAACTAGTTCTATCCCGGTGTGAAAGGCGAACGTACGTACAAAATTTTATACCTTTTAACTTATCTTATAATTTAATTCATTTTAGTACCTTTTTAAAGATGTCTTGTTTACTTATATAATTATATGTATCGTTTTGCAGGATGTGATCCATTCTTTTGCTTGTTATGTTTAAATATATTATGTTGGGCTAAATTTCATTTCTGTTTCAGAGTGAGTCAAAGGTTCTTCCAGTGAGGAGGGCGAAGCTGGTTATAAATCCACATTGGATAAGTTATTGGAAAACTTAATTACTAATATAATTATATTTAAGGATTATTATCCAGAAGTAGGTAAGTGACTAGTTACTATTTCCAGTAATAGTTATCGGTTGCCTTTTGCAACTGTTGTTATGTGCTACTATCTTAATGGCCTTTGTTCTTTTATGTGTAAGAAAGTAATAACATCTTTCTTGAACCTACAACAGCTTGTGAAATTAGATCTCGCTGTATTGGAGTGATGTCTAGCTGATACTTACTGGCGTTTGACGATAATTATACTATCAATTTATTTCCATCGTTTTTGAAGTTCCCAACGACTTTCCATGTGGGTGCCAGTTGCATTTTATTCAATGACATAACTTTTGGTTCAAAATTGGGATTTTTCTAACTTTTATACTTATTCACTATC
This sequence comes from Phrixothrix hirtus, assembly GCA_024586415.1. NCBI lineage: Eukaryota > Metazoa > Arthropoda > Insecta > Coleoptera > Phengodidae > Phrixothrix > Phrixothrix hirtus. The sequence continues at coordinate 6,619 of JAHWXV010556191.1, read as the reverse complement.
TTTGGTTTTCTAAATTTTAATTGATTTATAATTCATAATTAATATAGCATATTCACGTCAGTAGTACTTGATTGCAGTAACATATGTCCTATTTATATTATAAATTCCGATTTATATAACAACAATCGATCAGTTACGTTATTGTTCAGACTACAAAATTGATCAATTATCTTACACCTCAAAGTATCCAGATCACTTTGACAGCTTCATTCTGGTAAAGTGTAACTTATTGACCTGCACCATTGTCGAGGACACTAGACTGCTACCAGTGAAGCAGGTTCTTTATTTGCATAATTCATATACTTTTTCTACTACAGTGTGTCTCATCTGACAGGTTGACACCCCTATATCTTTGTTATTTGTAATCGAATCGATTAAAAATTTGTATGAGGTATAAAGACCCTTATGTGATATTTCTGCTTAACTAGAAAATTCATTTACTGCAAACGATATGCCTACTACGATCCAAACTAGAAGCAAAAATTTTAAAAAGCATATTAAGCCTTATTTAATTATGAAATTCGTTATGGAAATTTATTTTAGGCTATCTGAAAACCCCAAAACCCAATTTTGGTCAAAAAATGTTGAATAGCAATTGTTTTATACATCACCAAAGTCTTAGAAATTATTCATTTTTACTTAAAAGAATTCCTTGGAAAATAAAATTTGTTTTATGATGCAAAGAAATGTCTATTAGTAGTTTCAGAGGCACATGATCGGTCATTTTAAACCGTTAATTTATTAGTGCCATGAACATTTTATTTTGAATTTTGGTGAGATAATGCATCCTTATTCATCTCATTTAAATTTCTTACTGTTATAATCTATTATGATAAAGTTTAACACAGCGGCATTATCTAAAAGCTAAAATAACAAACGATTAATAACAATACAATTAAATTTATCAGATTTCCACAAATCACCTTGTACTCTTATACACTTTTCAATACGTTTCCTATTATTTAATATAGCGTTTCGCAGTGGACGTGGAGAAATTTCAGCGCATGCCTGTGTGATATTCGCGATGTTTCAGGTTACGCTGATAAACTTTCTGTTTTAGTAATCCACATAGAAAATGATCCGCATATAGTATAGCATTAGGCATTCCTTACAATTGTACAAAATGAGGATGGTTAACACCCGAGGGATTTATTTGTCAGTAATCACTGAAGTTAAGCATGCCTGCTGCCTTTTGTTAACACATACCGTTTACCGTTGTTAGGCAACGAATGTCACATTGGCAATGCGTCTGTTCGTAGTATCGCCCATGTTTACTTTCATTTTATCATAGTCTTGTACATATTCACTTGTGGTGTTTTGTGTTGAATTGTTACTAAAAGTGTGTATAATGCTATTAAAATATTTGTAATAGGTACTGGAATTTGAAAAAGCAAGTAAACATATTTATTATTCCTGCACTAATTAATAAATTATTTGCATTATAATAAATCACTTTCTCTAAAAAATAGATAGATGAACGAACAATTGTTATTATTTATCCATCTATTGTGTACACAAAGGACATTATCACACAGTACACACAATCATAATAATACAAATTATATTCGAAAACAGGTTAACGCAAAAACAGTGTAGTTTAGAATGAAAACAAATAAGGTATACGAAGAGAGTGTACAGACCCTAGTAACACAGGATGTGTTGAAAATATATAGTTTATCAGTATCGATACCATTTAGCAATATGAAACTGGTATTCAGTATAGAAACCATATCGTCACCCCACATCAGTTCTATATGAAAACGATACCGAATCTATGTGGGCAAACCGAGTCGGTTCGATATAGAATAGCTGTTGGCGTAACAGCCCCTAGGATCAGTGCCATCTCTTAACAATGGACACACTAAATTGAAAATGCTGTTAAATGACCTTATTATTAGCTTGTTTTATGCCGGTAATACTATGTAGAAGCCGTATGGTATATTCGATGTAAAAATTCTACCTACAAAAATAATACATATTCATTTTTTTAGATTGATAAATGAAAAAACTATTTATTAAAATTTGTCTACTTTCGTAGTCATATAAAGACCACATCATGAGAAGCTATAATTGTAAAAATCAAGTAATTAAATAAGTTAAAATTAAAAATGTACTTCTATTAATGTTGACTGTTGCATTTATTTATTATATTTGTATTTATATATTTATATCATTTCAACATTAATAGAACCATATGGATCTATTTCTAATTTATTTATTTAATTAATTGTTTATACAATCCTAGCATCTGATGATGTGATCTTTATATTTTATCACGAAACTGGTCAGGTTTTAATAAGTGAAAACAAAATTTTAACAAGCATTTCTGCCCTATGATTATATTTACGATTTGGAAACAGTATTAATGTTCCTTAGGTATCTATTTTTTCTAACTATTTCAGTGCTATTCACTTTTATTATTGATTAACAAATTTTTACTGCAAAAATAAAATTTAAAATAAATGCAGAACGCTAAATAAATTGACATCGTAGCTTATTAAAAAGACCCTACACTTTCACAACAATATAAAGGAAATATTTACAAAAATGTCAATTTTAATTTTGCAATATTTATTGAGCTAACAGAACACGTACTACGTGTGTATATTATTTTTGACTAGTATATCTGAATCTTTGGTAAAACTACACATTGACAAAAGAAAGTCAATAATTGGTCTTCAAAAAATACTCGAAAGGTAATGGTTTACTTTCAGACCGCTGGTAAAATTACAGCAGATGCTTCAAATGAAGAAGTTCATCCAACAAAAAAATGACGTTGTCATATTTGTTCACCAAAACGATCAATGAATCGAGAGCAGGCATGTCTTATATGCAGCAAAGATGTTTGTAATGAACACTCAAAATGTATATGCAGCATATGTGAAGAACAGAAATAAATAGGACAGTTTACATGTGTCACATATACTTGCCAAGAATACTGTTGGATCAATGAAAATCTATATCGATTTATCAATATAGTGCAGCGACGTATCTTACCAACTAACGTGCTTTTAATAGATCACACGCTACCGTATCACTGCAAAATGCAACTGTTTATATTAAAAAACTAAGATATAACCTTTATTTCATAAATAAATGCTTTTATTCTATGAAAATGGTATTAAAAAGCACTAAGTGTCCAACAGACACATCTTAACCATTTAAGTTGGAAAACAGCATTGACCGTATAAGAGTTAAAGTATAATTCCCAAATCTGTATAGGAAACTTGTAAGAACTTTTAATGAGCATAAACAATCAAGATAAAATGCTTACAAATAATTTTAATTAAGAAGATTACGCCAACTGCAGTTGTATAAACTTTCCAATGCAAATTTAAAGTTTTTCTGGAAAACTATTAGAAGATAAGAATAAACAGTTCTACGTCAGCTATATAGCAACATTTTTTACAGAAATAACTGTCGACCTGCGGTGAGGATGTGAATTAGCGGTTTAATTCACTTTTTCACGGTTTTATTCACTTTTTAGCGGTTTAATTGGCGGTTTATTTGTGATTTAGCTGTTTTATTCACAGGTTAGTTTAATTAATCAGGTGATTAAAATAAATAATTAAACATCTATTTTCATTTATATAGTTTAATTTTATTAAGGAATATTTTTGATAATTATATTCTTTACGATTTCAATTTATACGCGAATGCTTACTAAATTCATTATTATGTAATTAATTGGGTAATTAATATAAAAACGAAGCTCTAACTGAATTTATCTCATATTTTTTAATTATATAATTGGCCTAAAAGTTAATTTAAGAAATCGAGACTAATTATATTTAGCACAGCCATTTTCAAGTATGTAATTAATTTTATTAAAATGATGACGTCACAGCGCGCAGCTACAAAATGCGATATATTGGGATTAGGCTCTCAGTTTTTCACGCTTCCTCAGAATAATCGACTCATTTTTATAATTATCACAATATATCAAGTACCGAAGCCTCATATGCAATAGCAACCTCATCAAAAAATTTCAGCACCGAAATTCATGTAAGTCTATAAACACTCATATTAAATGTTTATATTACTAATATTTTATTTTCCAAAAGAATTCCGAATTTAAAATTACTGATGAAGATCTATATATTTTTAAACATCAGATGATACCTTCGTATGATGTAATAACTGATGGAAGCGTTCCAAAAATCAAGAGCAACCTTTTTCTTAGTGAAATGATAATGCTGTTAAATAAAAGCGGATCAAAGTACATTCATCTCGGCGTAGATCCAATTGAGAATTTTGAACCTGACGTAAGGAATTTGAAAAAATCAACTAAACAGGGTAGAGGTTTCTCCGATCATGCTTTTTATCAATTTATGCAAATATCAACTATTATCAATCAAGATGTAGGTGAACAAATAAGGTTGGCTGATTATATTGTAAAATCGACAGATTTTCCATATGGATTGTTATTCATGTTTACATCTCAACCTTACATCGAAGAAAAGACGGGCTTGTGCGTTTCGTAATCAACCTTAGAAGATTTGTCAAATATGAGCCACTTCCTGCTAGAAAAAGTACATAGTTTATATAAAACAAAAATTACTTATTATAGATTCATAAATATGGTTGCTGATGAAATTATCATTCAAAAAGTTGAACATGATTGTGAAAGTAAACTCAAGATTTCATATGTGTTTTGGAACGACTTTAAATCAGATTTAATCGTATGCGAATTAGTATTTAAATTTAAAGACTTCCTCATTCGTGAGATAGATATTGAATTAGAAAATGACGATAGATATTTATATAGACCCAACTTAATTATTTAATTTGACATAGGTCAAGATGGGAACAGATCTTAATTCATATTTATTCGAACCTTTCAAGTGAACGTTTGCGTGCAGCCAACAATGAAATTCGTAGTTGACATTCAAGGCTTTAGGGCATCCAAAACCGAGTTAATACCTAAAGAGCTCGCAATTTATAATGATTAGACCCTGCGCCAGACCTTTTCTTGCAATATTTTATCAGTCTGATGTCTGTCACTTAAGTTGTTACTATCGCGATATGCGATATCATGATTCCTGCATGCCTCATCCAAATGATTTTTACCTAATTTAAATCTGATTTAAAGTCGTTCCATAACACATATAAAATCTTGAGTTTACTTTCACTATCATGTTCAACTTTTTGAATGGTAATTTCATCAGCAACCATATTTATGAATCTATAATAAGTAATTTTCGTTTTATGTAAACTATGTACTTTTTCTAGCAGGAAGTGGCTCATATTTGACAAATCTTCTAAGGTTGATCATGAAACGCCCAAGCCCGTCTTATCTTCGATGTAAGGTTGATTATGAAACGCCCAAGCCCGCATTATCTTCGATGTAAGGTTGAGATGTAAACATGAATAACAATCCATATGGAAAATCTGTCGATTTTACAATAAAATCAGCCAACCTTATTTGTTCGCCTACATCTTGATTGATAATAGTTGATATTTCCATAAATTGATAAAAAGCATGATCGGAGAAACGTCCACCCTGATTAGTTGATTTTTTCAAAATCCTTACGCTAGGTTCAAAATTCTCAATTGGATCTACACCGAGATGAATGTAGTTTGATCCGATTTTATTTAACGGCATTATCATTTCACTAAGCAAAAGGTTGCTCTTAATTTTTGGAGCGCTTTCATCAGTTGTTATATCATATGAAGGTATCATCTGATGTTTAAAAACATGTAGATCTTCATCAGTAATTTTAAATTGGGAATTCTTTTGGAAAATAAAATATTAGTAATATAGACGTTTAATGTGAGTGTTTATAGACTTACATGAATTTCGGTGCTGAATTGTTTTGATGAGGTTGCCATTACATATGAGGCTTCGGTACTTGATCTATTGCGATAATTATAAAAATGAATCATCTGAAGAAGCGTGAACAACTGAGAGCTTAATCCCAATATATCGCATTTTGTAGCTGCGCGTTGTGACGTCATCATTCTAATAAAATTGATTACATACTTGAAAATGATTGTGCTAAATATAATTAGTCTCGATTTTTTAAATTAACTTTCAGGTCAATTATATAATTAAAAAATATGAGATAAATTTAATTAGAGCTTCGTTTTTACATTAATTACCCAATTAATTACATAATAAGGAATTTTAATAAGCATCTGCGTATAAATTGGAATCATAAAAAATATAATTATGAAAAATATTCGTTAATAAGATTAAACTAAATAAATGAAAATAAATGTTTATTTATTTATTTTAATCATCCGTTTAATTAAGTTAAACCGTGAATAAAACCGCTAAATCACAAATGAACCGCCCCTTAAACTGCAAAAACGTGAATAAATCCGCGAAAACGTGAACTAAACCTCAAATTCACATCCTCACTGCAGGTAGACAGTTACTACTGTAAAAAATTTTGCTACGTGGCTGGCGTAGAAATGTTTAATCATATCTACTACTATTGGTAGGTATAGAATTGTCGCGATTTGTTTACACTCAACAATTTTTGTGAAGTCACATATTGTCACGAAAGGCATTTGTATATTTATATTATTTTATTTAAATATTTCCAAATTCCAAATTATTTCTGATATATTCATTTTATCAAATAGGAACATGCTAATTAATTGTGTAAGTAAT
>JAHWXV010556158.1:0-22877 GCA_024586415.1 Phrixothrix hirtus | reverse complement strand
CCAATTTAGACTTATTTTCCCGACAGTGTTTAGCTTCGCAGTATAGGAGAACCATGCCTCGCTCCACTGTAGCTTTGCCGGCCGTCGCTAAAACACTGGTGATTCTGCCACATGCGTTATTGCGATTTCGTCTTGTAACTATAAAGTTAATGTAAAATTCTATATCAACTTATCAACGTCGTTATCATTGTTGAAGAGGCAGTGTCAGACAAAAAAAATAAATAGGTAAGACCAAGAATTGTCGAGTAATAAATATTGAATGAATGTGTTTAAGAAAATATACAGTGAGCGATTTTAATACTGAAGTATTGAGGTCATTAAAATTCTATAAATTATAGAATTTGCCACTTTCTAGAAATAAGGGTATATGAGACCAACTTAATTCCCAATTTGTACAGTTTACTGTTTACATTATATAACTGAAATTTGTAAATATGTATTTCTAATTTTTGTATGTAATTAATTTATTTTTATTTAATTTTTTAATTATTAATCTTTATATTTCAGTATGGCTTTCACTGTAGAACATGATATTAAAAGGCTTTTCTTGGCAGTGTATTTGAAGTACAAAACAACTGAAATTTGTAAATATGTATTTCTAATTTGTGTATGTAATTAATTTATTTTTAATTTTTTAATTAATAATCTTTATATTTCAGTACGGCTTTCACTATAGAACATGATATCAAAAGGCTTTTCTTGGCAGTGTATTTGAAGTACAAAACAATATTTAGGAATGTTCAAATCATTCGTCATTTGAAAAACGTCAATTACCTATTAAAAGTATTGCTTTTGATAAGTAAATGTATTACTTTCAAAAATATAGTTTATTATTTCTCTAATTAATTAGCATTTTATACTGTTTTTAAAGAAAGTTAATTTTATATAAATTTGACTCTTAACCATGGACGTATTATCTCACAGACGACACGTAAAAGAAATATATGTATAATTTGAAAATGGCAATTCCACCTGACTTGTCACCTGATCTAATCCAAGTGTGATTGATAATTGTCCTGCACACCCATCAGTAATTATTTTTGCTTAGAGATATGGGTGTTGTTTAAAAGTTTTTGTGGAGAGTTTCTTTTGGTTTATTCTTATGTACATGATCTTATTTAATTTATTAAATTCATTTATAATTTTAATATGCCTTATTTATTTACTGCAATTGACTGATTACGATGTTTTTCCAAATCTTATGAGGTATTGCAGACAAACATTTTTTTGAGTTAATTGTTAAACATTTGGGTTTTTCCTGTTTCTGAGGTATACTAAGGTATGTATTTTAACTTCTAACTTGAGCTATAAACAATTTAATTGCCCGATACAATATTTTAGACACAATAAAGCCAATAGTCTAGAGGACGACAATACAATAAAGATTTAAAAGGTTGTTCTCTAATATGAACATGTAAATAATTTATTGTTCTTTCTCGCACTGCTATAATCACACACAATATTTAAATAGTTTCTTGTCACTTGACCACATAACATGTGAAACTATACTGCTATAACCAGTACCGTGTAGTAGACTTTCTCAGTATGAAGCAAGTCTTTAAAATGCCACCCTGTGAATGGTTCAAATTATATTTTGATTTTACTGCTCCTGGTTATAGTGACACACTACGTAATAACACTGAAGTAAATTTTCTCGAATGTACAAATGATCTTTCAAATTACCTCATCTGCACTATTACAGTCAATTAAATGGTTTTTCTCCTATATGAATATGTAAATGATTTTTCAAATCATATTTGTATACTATAATAATAATAATAATAATAATTATATAATAATAAATTATAATAATTATAATCACATACTGTTCAAGCAACTAAAATTAGTTCTTAGAATATGATGTTAACAATGTAACATGTTTCTTTGCAAGTACTAAATTAACTAAATAAATGTAAAGTAAAATTCAACTTACTGTTTACGTGCAATCTGATAAATGACATTTCAGATGTAAACTTATACAATTAAGATTAATTTCAGAAATAAATTTGGTTGAGATATTTTTTCAATTACATGGTGCACTTACGTATTTTAATATTTTAATTACTATGTGAAAAATCAAAGACAAGCAGTAAAATTTGAATTACTTCGAAGCTGCACTCTTTGAAAAAGCAATGTAGTTATGAACTTATTTATTATGTGCACTAGCATAATTTAAAAAGGGTTTATTTAAATAAGTTTTATTCATGTAAATAGGCATTTAAAATGAAATTTTAAATTTTTGTTTACAAACAACTAGGTTAGTGCACACAAGTGAACATTTTATATTAAAATTTATATTAAAATAACATGTTGTTATTCCTTTGCGACACATATAATTTGTCTAGACTTATTATTTATATCTATTTGCCTTTTTATAATCAATTCTTCTATAAAATCATAAAAATTATTTTGCAGAATCTCTAAGAAGATGCTGTCCTGTCAATGATTGTTTACAGATAATAAAATGTAGATTTTTGGGTGGTGCCTTCATATCTGCTGTATATCACATTCAATTTGTTAAATAAATTAATGTTGTTGCAAAGAAAATCTTGATATTTTTTTATATAATACTTTTAAGGAATCTATGCATTTTTTTACATCAACGCAATTTAAAATACTGGATTGTGAGAAATGTCAACGTGTAATCAAATTCAAATCACACCATACAGACGACCATGACATCAAGTGACACAATACAAGCAATGTGTTTAATCTGTGCTTTGAATTAATTGCTATGAAAATCACACAGGACTGAACTCAATTTATGTTGTTTTAATTGAAATGTTGTCTATGAATCTTCTTCTAATTACCTTTAGGATACCCATATATCAGCTGCACCTGTATAATAGCTCCAAAACTACAAATCATGTGTATTAAAAACAGCTGACACATTAATTAAAATAAAATATTATTAAAGAAATAAAAATTAATTTATCTTCATTTAATGATACATTATATACCAAGCGACTAAAGTGTCTCTTTTAAACTTGCTATAGCTCAAGAAATAATCTCTCGAAGGAATAAAGAATTTTAGTCCTTAGGTATATACATTAGTATTTGCACTTTTAAAAAATTTGAAATCAAAAGGGTCGAAGAAAGTAAAATTGCATGATTTTGACATTGACAGATCATTGAATTTATCAATGTATGCTTCATGACAAATGCTATTTAAATTTTATTTGTGAAATGCTATAGTAACACTTTCAAGAATTGGTAATTTTTGATATTGCCATGGATTCACCTTGTTTATGTGTGATTTAAAGTCTTTAATTCATTGCGGGACTAAAGTGAAATTTTAATATCTTGAGATTGAAAGTGTCAGTTTAATCGTGGAAACAAATGACTAAATCTGGTATTTTAGTCCAGGAAGTGCAAAAAGGTATTTTATAGTTTATGACTATCCTATTTTAACTTAACCACTAATATACCTGAACTAAATATTGATCATAAAGCTATCAAAAATTGCTTATTATTTTAAAAATGTTATATAAGTAATTGTTTAATGTTGATTATGAAAAATAATTTAATTTAATCTTGTTGAAACTGAATATTTATTAAAGTTTTATTTGAAAATTCACATTAAACACAGTTAAAACTTATGAAAGTACTTACTTACCTTTATCGAAGGAATTTTTATTCAACATATGCTTGTGAAGAATTTTGAAGCTATGAATATAACTTTAAAAATTATATTTGTAAGTGAAATAAAACAAGAAATATGTCTTATTATACATTTTATTCCCATCTTTTGGACCCTATACAATTTATAGCTAATAAGTACGTTGTCAGGTATGAGTAATGCAATATTTGTATGGAATGCTTGTTTTGAACAAGACAGTAAGGGGCAAGATGGTGGGGTGGGTAATACAAATATATGTGACTAGTATCAACAATCACTGTTACAAGGATATCCTTGTCAGTTTTCAAGTTTATTTTGTTGTACTTAGATTTCTATACCAACAATTTAACACATGTTACATTAAACTAAGTTTACAGTAACGCCTACAGTAAAGATATGAATTTCAGATTTTAATATGACCGATTCTACTAAGGCTAAGTCATACGGGCTTTATTGCCCCCCTATTGCTTGCTGGGTACAAAATGCACACTACATAGCATTTTACAAATCTTAAACGTTACTGTAACCAATAATAATCTTATAAATTGTAGGTAATCCATTATATTACAGATTATTTATTTTTTCTTATATAATATGTGTAAAGTCATACTTTTAAATATTATCAAATCTTCATTACATTATTTAATTGCTAAAATTTAAGATGTCACTTAACATGGGGCACAGATCATGATATGTTTAGAAGTGGTGTTTGTTAATCTTACCTAAAGCAGAGAAGGCGGTTGTGGCTAGTTTATATACCATTGATACATTATATCATATCACAAAATTTATGCTAAGGTTGTTAGGTTTACTAAACCTTACAAGTAGCATAGACAATTTCTCCACAATACCAAGAGCATATAATTTAAACACATATACTCTGCTATTAAAAACACATTTACAAGACAACATACAAAGGTCGGATTGCATATAACAGGTATTAGATTTATAATTAATTAAGCTGATATGTTTTCTATAGTTCCCAAAGATTGCTGGCTCCCAGCTGAATCACCCTGATCCGCACCCACCCTACCCATGCTCTTTATTGAGCTATGGCATGTCCCCTTGACATGCACTGGACGGAAATATAACGCAGAACAATTCAGCTTTATTATTCAATTTTTCATTGTTATTGATGTTTAGTTTTTCAGGGTAATTGAACAATATAGTTGAATTGCTTTTATCTGCAATGTTTGTGGTCCAAGTTATCGAATCAGTACTACCTACATTGCAATAAAAACTTGAATTGCAGGACTTAATTGACATTCCATTACCTGATATATAAGCTGCAAAACAGTAGTAAATGATTCTGTAGCTTGGATGACTAATGCCAGATTATTAAATCTGGGCACTAAAATTACACTTACATGATAATAATAGATTATATCACATAAACGTCACACAAAAAGCACTACTACAACACTACATGAATATAATCTAGATAATAGAGAATTACCAATGTTATAACATTATATAACCGATTGTGTATTTTAAAAATTAATAAATGTAAAAACTATACAATTATATAAAAAATAATCTTATTACACAAATTTCATAAAACAACGTGTCATCAAAACTACAATTTTGCTTGTTATAACTAGAAGTGTAGACTTATCATTAACTTTGGTTAAGTAAAAGTATGATGTACCTGTAATGATATATTTTAATTCATTTAGTTTTTTCAAGACTAACACATGGCATTTATTTATTTATGTTGAAATAAAATGTATGTTCATTTAAATAACAAATTTCAATTTTACTATTAACGAGATGGATAACATTTTGTTATAGCAAATGGATAATTATAAATTTGCTTTTATATTAATTATGACAATTTTGGTTTCCTTAAATCAGAAATTTCAAAGAAAATTATTTACCAATAGTTATTTAATTTTATTAATCCCTATATAATTATTTAATTAAAAAACAATTTTCTCCTTATTATTTATATAATCCTAATTTTACTATCAACAAAATTAAACTATTTTAATGCAAAAGTAGCTCATGACTTATTGTAAATTTACGGGATAGTAAAATGATAACAGCACAATATATTAAAATAGTATATTTTTTAAGGCTCCTAAAGACTGAGATAAGGCAACCCAAATATTCTTATCTATAATTTTTAATTAATTATGGAAACAATATTGAAGAAACGTTAAATTTGGATAAAACTATTATTTATGAATTAATACTATTCCACTGATCCCTATGTATCGTATTTTAATAATTTTAATTTCAACTATTAAATATTAATATTATTGAATATTGTATTTTAGGTTACCTAATTCTAGTCCCTAGGAGCCTTAATTCATAACGTAATTAGAACGAAACTTTTGCTGTAGATAACTTTAACTAAATTTGATATATATAAATTGCTTGTGTAAGATCTTTAGTGAAAAAATGTAATAGAGAAAGACTAAAAAGGATTAATTTATTATTTAGATTGACCATAGTTGTTTAATTCTTTAAATTCCTACCAAATATTTTAACAGAAAAAGATTATCTAATTTGGTCAATTTTCTTATACCTACTGTTATTATTATATTATTATCACTAGTATTTGGTACATTAATTTCGTTTTTTTAACTAACGTTTCAAATCACCAAATGCATTTTTTAACCAAATATATACTTGCGGCCAATAAAATTATAAAATTTGGGCACTAATTTAACACCATGTTATTTTCTTGAATTTTAATAAATCAGGCTTTAAGTCAAAGCTTCATTACTATAAAAACAAACAACTCACCAGTTTTACTAATTTTACTAATATAGGTATTTATGAAAATTTAAGGCAAATTATAATACAAATTTATCGTGCCCAGTTTTTATTGACCGTTAGATGCATTTGCATCTATCATTGGCTATAGTAATGCAAAAAAAAGGGAGGTAGGTATTGAAAGTTGCACATGTACCTATGGAATGTAAAATTATTTTCCAGTAAAAAAATGAAAAGATTAATAATGAAACATTTAAAATAGTACTTATTCTTTGTATTATTAATTGCACTAAGAATTTAAGTTGATTATTAAATGTACCTATATATAAAATATGAGCTTACAAAATTTTATACAAAAAAGCAATGTAAATAATTACTGAAATCAAATTTAATAAGTTGGAATGAAAATTTTAATGTTTGCTATTTATACATTAAAAATTTCAAAGTAATTTTATACTTAATTGGATGATGAAAATGAATAATTTTTATTCAAGATTTGAAAATAACTCTTTATCATATGTTTATACACTTATTAATTATTCTAACTAGTATCAATTATTTGCAATGGGATAAATATTTTTAGGATTATATTAATAGTTTAATATAATTATATTTATCAAAGAAAAGTTTATTGAATAAATAAAATAATTATTTTATATTACCTAATCAATTCCTACATTGCTGTTTCATATTATTGCAGGGAGCATAAACCATTTTAATTATTTAAAATGATGCATATACTTAATATTTATTTACATAAATAAACTCCATTTAGAATATATCTCCTTGAAAAACAACTAAGCCGATATTTTCTATTGAATATTTAACCATGCCAGTGTATTAAATAGGTACTTCATTAAAAACATGATGAACACTTGTAGCTTTACAATACAGGTACATGTACTTTGTAAAACTTTGAATTAATTATTAATATTACTATAATTAATTATAAAATTCTAATATTTTGAATGAAACTAAAAGTATTAAGCACTAAAATTCTATCTAAGTATTCCTATTCCTGCAAATTTGTTGGTTTTGATTGCAAGTTAACAAATGTATTCACCTAAATTTATCTATTCGAATTAAGCATAAAGCTGATTTTTTTCTAAATTTAATAATACCTGTGTTAAATTCACACAATTAGTGAGAATACATATAAAAACTAAAACCGAAATATTTATATGTAGTGCTCACTAAAATTTAATGTATAAGAATTATTTTTGTTTTATAACAGTTATGTATTAAGAGATGCAAATTTATAAAAACAATCTCTTAATACATTTACTTATGTTAAAAACTACTCTAACATTTGGTTTATTGCTATAAATTAATATATTAAATGAAATAATTTAATTTATATAAATCTTAACTATAAACTATAATCATGTATCTAAAGAAAGTTCATCAAAACAATACTGTTAGTGGCAACAAATATCTATTAAAAATTATTGTATAGATATTTGTTACACTGCTTTAAATAAAATAATTTAAACATAACATTTAGGGCACCTTTGGTATAAGCTTATCCTGTACTATTCCCCAGTAACTTTGAATTGATTGATATACCTGTATTTATCAAATAAATACTGACCATATCCTTAGCACATGATAACAGTTAACTAAGAAATAGGTATTAAGTTACTATGAGCAGTAAAAGTTCGGCGTACAGCTAACATTGCTCGCCAGCTACAATTAGCGTTCGCTGTCAAGTACTCAGAGGCATAAAACTATTAAGATTGTCCATTTTCTTCTCCTTTTGATCCCTGCAAGTATTTGTTTGTCAAATACAGGAATGCAGTGTAGAAATAGTATAATTTGAATGGAATAAAATATTCACGAGGTTAAAATTCTTTTAGTATGATCTACTAGTGTTAGCAAAGGCAAATAAACCGACCTCTGCAGCCATTTTGGTTTTGGCATACTCAATACGAATGGCACCGCGATCGGAGGAGAGAAGGAAGGAACCTTGCAGAGCAGCCATGACTTGTGCAGCGTAGCGCACATCTTGGTATTCCACAAATGCCACTGGGGATCCACCCTTGCTGTGCATGCGTAGGCGACAGAAGCCAGGGAAGCTGTGCAAAAGAACACCACAAGTGCAACTCAGTGTCAGGGCTCTACTGCAGCTACAGGAAGTGCAAGGATAACATTCAAAGTGTCAATTAGATAGGTTAGATACCTGTACAATGTTTAAAAACAAAGTTACATGCGGCATCAATTTTAGGATATGGATAAGGTGCTCACGACACGAGATTCTAATGTTTTATGTTAGCCTTATTGTTTCTATGCTTAATTGGTATCATATAATTTTACCAGCACACAATAGGTACATAAATAAGTGCAAGGTATAGTGATGAGCAAAATTGACTACAGTCTGAAGCCCTCGACAAAGGATTTGACAAACTAATAATACTTACAAAATAAATACTATGGCTATGGGCCTCCATCATATGATGTTGGTTCTGGATAACATAAAAAAGAAACTCAACTTAGATATATTATTTTAAAGTATCACTATAACTTGCACTAACTATAGAAGCTGTGATTTTATTTAAAAAAACTGTCTTCTATAATTTTTTTTAATCTTTTAACTCAGTATAAACATAATTAAAGAAACAAACCTGCCAAAGACTTCTTTTAATTCATGTTCAGATACAAATTGACCCAAGTTGGCAACAAAAAGTGTAGAACAAGGGGGATTGCTCACTCCTAATCCTGGCTGTGAGGAAGATGAGCCAACTGGTGATGCCAAAGCAGGACTAGGTAGGAAATGTGGTAAAGATGCTGCGTGTATTGAGGTCAATGCCGTAGGGTGTGGCAAAGACAATTGAGGCTGAAAAGTAAGATTAAGTATTATATTACATAATAGAAAATTATTTAATTTATGCTAAAAATTTTCCCAACTCTTAGAAAATTTTTATGTGTTAACATTTAGACAGAATCCCAGACTATCAGAACATTTCCCAATTAATGCACTTTATAGTACATTTATATTAGCATTCAAAATTTAATAAAGTTAAAAATATTTTTGTTCATATTTCTAAGGTTTAAAATCTTCTACAGTTACTCGATATATTTTTTTAAATATCCAGGAGAAGCAACCAATTTAAAAATTGAAATTTTAAGAAATTTAATATATTTACGAACTGTTGGTAGAAAATAGCACATGTTTTAAAAATTAAAATATTGTAAAGCAATGTTTTAAATCAAGGATAGTGGAAGCCCCTTATAATGGTTGCTTTTGGACTTGAAATAATCATTGCATGAAATATTTGTTTCAATTTTTCTTTAGACTCAAGTAACACACATTTAAAAGTTACAGTTTTTTATGCTGATTTTATGTGAGTATTTTGTTTTATAATTTAACTTTTAGTTAATGATTTTTTTAAATCTCTAAATAAAAAAAATGTAAAATTAAATTTTAAAGATTTTCAGAAACAACTTATGATGAAATACAAATCTTAATGAAGGATTTGATAAATTGAGCACTAACTTTGGATATTATGGCAAGTATTACATTCTTGTTTACATTCTAATTGCATAATGTATACTATTTTACTTTTTACTAGTGTTTTATAATTTAAAATTTAAAAATTTATTAGAAAAGGCGATTAACTAACTATTCAACTAGTGAAAACCACATTAAAATATTTTTCTGTAGCAGCATTCTTAAATAAAATTAATATAAATTACTTGAAAAAAATATTTTGAAATAAAATGCAAGGTTAAGTCGAGTCAGATATGCAACGGTGTTGCTCATTGCTATTTTTATACAACCTATAAATATAATAACAATGCCTCTTAAGCAAAGAATAAAAAATAACATCATTTAACTTAATTTATTGTAATATACCACATCAAATATAATATATATTTTATTTTCAGATTATGTAAATAAACAAGTCACCAAAGCAATTAAGAAACTATGTTGCATATACATAAACATAGTCCTTGGGTTTTAAATTTTTATTTAGTACCTATTTACATAACACTAGCCTTTAAAATTAAAACATACCCAAGAGCAGTCTTGAAGTTCTGATGAAAAGTTTAAAAATTTTACAATTTACTTTCATATCTAAAGTGAGCAACAAATTTCAGTAGTGTTGATTTTTCTGTTGTATTTATACATCAAATTTTTAACATTTTGAAAATTTGTAAATATTTTGGTTATTTACGAAATTTGGCGTCTTCTTAAGAGGATTTTTCAAACAAGTTTATGCATCAATTCACATATCCATTTTAACATACCCCTGTTCTATCTAAATTGACAAACTTATATTGAAAAACAATTTATGTATGTTTTAATATATATTTTGAGATCATTTATGGATTTATTTATATTTTCCTAAGTTACTTCTAGTTTTTTTATTTCAATATTTATAAAGATATATAAAAGACAAAATATGTCTCGATGAACGTAGGGAATCGTGCTTGTTATAGTTAATTTGGTAAAAACATAATTAAATACAAAAGAATCCAATTTTTGTCCCATAAAAAAATAAATCAACATGGGCAAAAATATACAATCTTCTATCAATTTTGTCGCAAAACACACTCATTTCGGATTTATAATAAGAAAGTTATGAGGAATTTCGTATTACAATGAGTCTGCATGCCTCGTAAAGTATTTTTTTAAGGCAAATCAAATGGCATTTATAGATTTTAAATATCATTGTTTATTTGTGAGTTATAACGAACGTGTGTTTTTTAAATATAAATTGCAGTTTGCTATAAAATATTTTAATAGGGTTGTTTTCGCTCATTTCAAGGTCAAAACTTTCACTTTAACTATAAAAATTTAAAAAAATTATTGAAGGTAGTAGCTTAGGATTTTAATTTTCATTAATATGTAATTATCTTTAATTTTAAGTAATATCAAAATTATTGTCACAAATTGTCATGCATTTTTCTCATTAAATTAATTTCTAATTATTTATTAAGTAAAATGTGTTTTAATGAAGAAAATTTTGATATGCAGAAATGCTTTATTAAAAGCAATAATAATGTTGATATTGTATTTGAAACATATTTTAATTGCTACTCACAAAAAAGACAACCTAAAAATAATTGCATTAACTATGAGTTATTGAATAAGTTTAAACCAAACAATTACAATATTATAAAAATATGATACCCTAATACCCACAAATTATATTAGCATCTAAAAATCCAATAAACTTATTAAATATAACAGAACTTACAACATTCATTTTATTTACAATTTCAATTTTTAAAAAATTCAAATTGTTGTCCATTATGTTCGATGCACAAATTGCATCTCTTAAAATATTGCAAATTGCATTATGAATATGAATGTTTGAAATGGAATTGATGTACTCTACAGAGCTTTGCCATAGTTCATGAACATTATTATTCGTTCTTTTGTATAAATTGTTTTTTAAAAGTCGCCAAAAAAGAAGCTCAGAAGCATTAAATCAGGTGGCCTTGGTTGTCATCTGATTAACCCATTGTATTCAATCCTGTTATTGCCAAAATTAAAATTTAATGGCTTTAAAGTTACCCTTGCATTGTGTGGTGGTACCCCATCCTGTTAATATATTATATTTCTTCTTTCATTAACAGAAAAACTTCCCAAATAATTTTCAATGAGATGATTACTCATAATTTGATAATACCATTGACTGTTGGGTTTTCTTCATAAATATTATATGTTATGACACAATTACAACATAATGCATACCATATACTAAAACCAAAACTTACCTAAACTTGAATGCCAATTGAACGATGTAGATTCACACTTAAGCAAAAGTGTTGGTTGTGCCTGTTAAAAATGCCTGCATTAGTAATGGTAGGCTTTGTTATTCCATATTATGTTTTGTAAACGATGGATTATCTTGAATTTTCTGGCGATACCAATTAGAAAAATTAATTCACAACTGAAAATAATTTTGATGCATGCAATACAGTTTTCTTATTGTATAAGGTCTAAATTTGTATTGTTCCTAATATGAAATCAATGGATTGGTAACAGCAGCTCCAACTACATTAATTGCAGCTTCTTTGCCATTTTATAATATTATAAGTTTTTGTTCTTGGCTTGTTGAACGACTTGTAGTTAATGAGATTATCTTTTAATCTTTCAGAAATCTTTCTGGGTAGAATTAAAATAAGTTTCAGATGTAATATTGGCATTATTATTATTTTGAATAAGACATTTCAGCATATCAATTTTTTCTTGGTTTTCGAATAGATTTTTTCAATATTTTTAATGTTTAAATTGCAGCTGCACTATTAACCCACAGTTTGACATTAATATTGAAATCTTCAATTGTTTAGGAAACTCCAGCGACTACAATCAATCAGCATTTTAGTTTTTTATGGTAGATCTTAGATTTTGACCCTACATGTTATATTGTTGAAATAAGCAAAAACAAATCTATTAAAATATATTATAGCTAACTGTGATATACATTTAAAAAACACAAGTTTATCTTATAACTCACAGATAAATAACGATGTTTAAAATCTGGAAACACCATCTTATTTGTCTTAAAAAACTGCTTTAAGAAGGTGCAAATAGTTTTTTTCTCTAACTTAATAAATAATAGCAATATCGACATTTTTAAAAGTGCTAGAAATTCAAATATTTGTTAATAGCGCAAAAACAAAAGACTACAGTGATATTTGGTTTTTACTATTTTACCAAAAATAGATGAGGAATCCTACATTTGTTTTTTGTATCTTTTACAGTATTTGAGTTCCCCTATTAAAACATTGAATTTTGGTCATGCTGTACATACTAACTATATTTTTTGAATGTTTGTAAAAATAAAATGGTAATGCTTTGATTTTAACTAATTAACCAGGTATGTGACTGTAGTAGCTGTGGATTAGATTTTGTCTGTAGAATATGCAACCATAATTGCACACATTTTTTCTATTTTATTAATGATATTTAGAAGAGAAATAACGATACTGTTAAAAAATGCATGAAGCTGTCATTTAATAGTAAAAATTAAAGGATTGGGAAAAAATTGCTCACAGCTGATGAATGATTATCCACTTACGGGGTTAATTAAGTGGTATTTAATTTAGACCAAGGCCTACTAAAGTAAAATATTGCACTACTAGTATAATTAAGAACAATAGTGATGTTCAAAAATTATTGATACACATTTAGAACAATTTAGTGATTTAAATATCACTAATATTGTAAAAAAAGTTAACCGTAAAGGTAATTACTAACATTTCAATCATTGAAATAAAAAATACTATTAATTGGGAACTTTCATCTATTTTTTTTTTAAATATAACATGTTGAAGCAGTCCTTAGCAGTATTCGTGGTTTTAAACAATTTATTGCTTTTTGTATGCCTCAAAAATTTGAATTTCCGAATTTGGCGCCATTTGACCAAGAATACAACACGTGGTCAAGTGACATTAGCAACCAGTACTGCTCTATGCCGGTAGTTGGGTAGCCAGTCTTAAATGGTAAACATCTCAAAAACACGTTGGTGAAGTTTCTTTTTGTACAATATGACACTTTAAAGAATGTATAGGTGGTGTTTCGTACCTCATTGTAAAAATAAATACATGTTCAAAATCCTACATGTTATAAATTTGATTGTAGATCCAACAGTAGCCAAGCAAGCCTTTTTCCAATAAATAACACTTAGCATCAGTAGGAGCCACATTAATAATGCTAACGAATGCTTACAGCCTACTGGATTGCAATAATTTTTATATATACCATTATCATTATCATATCAATTAAAATAAACTACCAGATGATGCTGCACAATCGTAACACTGAATATTTTCTACAATTTTATTGATTTCATTTATTGTTAATGACACCATATATTATTGTGAATTCAGTGTTCTGGGCATATCTTTGCTTTTACAATACAACTATTATTGTTCCCGTTTAATTTGTACATATCCTATAGCATTATCATCACAGGACTCTCTTGATGATCTACAAAATAAATAATAATTACTTAAAATAAGTAGTTAGACTTTTAAATACAATTTTGCAGTATTCAACTAATTTGATATAAGCAATGGTATTCACTTATTTACGCTTGTGCAGCACCTCTGATTTCTGTCAAGTTGAACTGCGAATAATTTTTAACCAATTTTCCTAACATAAAAATATCCACTCTTAGCAAGTTGTTGGATGTAGCCTTCACATATCCTTTTTGCATTACTAAATGGCTTAATAAACTGTACCTACATGATTACTAACGTTAAAGCTAGTTTTACAAAACTACACAGTAGATCTGATTTGTATAGCGTTGAATATGTTAGATATTGTGTTTATGATAATTAAACCACTTCACACCAATCTAGTATTCCTTCTATATCTTTCATTAATTGTTTTTATGATACAATGGAGATAAAACACTTCTACCAGTATGGAACAGTTTAATTATCGTAAATGCCTATAAAGAACTAACAGGTCTACTGGCTCATAAAGTCATGATCAATAGCATTACGTTCTTGATACTGCCATTGAATTCATAAATATTTCAAATTTGTAAAGTATTTTAAACAACTTTCTGATTATTTTTGAATGTTTTATTATTACAAAGTAATTTCTGTGACTATTTACTTTCATTGTTACCAAAAAAAGAAAGCATTTTCCGATATATGAAAGAACCCAATTAGTATAATTTTAATTGAACTAATCATTTGGCTTTGTCTATTGTTAATTTAACTAGAAAAATTAAAATTAAATTGTTAATAAATGCTATAGGGAAAGCGATTTAAATAAATTAACATACTAGGTACAACAATTAAATAATGGGAATGCCTTAGTTACAAATTTATATTTAAAAAAAGACATAATTACATGACATCTCTTTCAAAATAGTTTCCTTAGGCATCCATATTGCCATTGCTGTCATCAATTATGAGTGCCTTAAGAAGTTCTACCGTTTTCTTCTTTACACCATCAACGCCTTTAAAACGAGTCCCCTTGTACTTAGTTTTTATCTTGAGAAATAAAAAGAAATTGCATGGTGCAAGATCAGGTGCAAATGGAAAGTTTTAGAAGGTGATAATGTTGTTAGAGGTCAAAAACTGCTTTGCAGATAAAGCATTTTGAACAGGAGCATTTGGCTTTTCATCTTTCTCAATTTCTTCTCTACCAGCAGTATATCTTTTGTGCCACTTAAAAATGCACACTTGAGGTATATAATTCATCTTATAAACTTGCTTGACTGTACAATATGTTTTGATAGCACTGTTTCCAAGTTTTACTAAAACTTGTTTGTTCAATTTTTGAGTTTAACATATGATAAAATTGTTAATTAATTATTTTCTCCCACAGCCCTTAATTCTCAATATATAGTAAAAGATGTAAATTGTTTATTTAGTGTTTCTATTGATAATAGGACATGTTTTGAGTTAAAGTTTTATCCCATCATCAGGTATATAAAAGTTTTTAAATAACAAGAATTTTAATGGACATACTCATCCATCCCTCGTCTTTATGTATTATATGTTTTCAATCAATATTTTGGGAATTAAAGGCTTCAAGAGAAAATAATCAATTAAAGACTAAATACATATATACATTAATCATTTTCAATTTTGAACATGGATGAAATCCAATTTACTCTTTTTTGACATACAAACCAGTTCAAGAAGTCAGGTAAAAATTAAACAAGCAGTTGTTTTTTCAATGTAAAAACATGTTATTTTTCAAGATAGTCCCCCTCCAGCTTAATACACTTATTTCAGTGATATTCGAGATATTTATGCCTTCAGTAAAATAAGATTTATCAAAGTCTTCAAAATACACATCTACTTCGGCAATCACTTCTTTATTGAATGAAAATTTCTTACTAACAAGCCATGTTTTCATATTTGGGAATAAGAAATGGGTCAGAAGCAGCATAATTGGGTGAATATGGGTTATGTGGAAGCATTTAAAATGATATTCATGTATTTTGCAGCTGTAACAGTTGAATAATGTGCCGGTTTATGATCGTGGTGAAACACGATCTTTTCTTTGCCAAATATGGCTGATTTTCTTCGATTTTTTAATTCAGCTATTCCAACACGATGAATAATACTCTTCTGTTATTGTTCTATGTTTTCGAAGGTAAACAATCAAATTATTCCACAAGCATTCCAAAAAAGAGTTGCCATGACTTTATTAGCCAATGGCACCCCTTTGCCTTCTTGGGTGCACTTCAATCAGCATCTATCCATTTTTTCAACTGACTTTTGGTTTTTAGAATATATTGGTGAATCAAAGTCTCATCAACAGTAATAAATCATAAATCACAAAAGCATGTACAACCACAACAAAAATCATTCAACCATTTGTGAATCATTTTAATTAATGGAGAGTTCAGATAATATTTGTCAAATTTTGTTTCTGTTATTGCTTTTTCAAGCAGAAAATAATTTTTAATGAAAACTCGAAAATCATTTTCTTCTATTTTAGCGAAATTATACAAGTTGTTTATTTTAAATGGCTGTCAAATGCAAACTAATTAGCAGATGGAATCTATTTTAATAAAATAATATTATTTATTTTGATAGCATCATCTCTTGCATTACCAGACTTATTCAACTAGCCTCATAATTGTTGGCAAAACAACACAATAATGTAGATATATCTCAATAATTCAAGTTCTACAGTAAAAGATCAAAATTATTGACAGTGATGTCACACTAATAATTTCATGCAATAGAGCTATGCATGGCGTGAAAGGGCAGGGGTAGTATGGTAGTCATTGGCAGGTCATGTTAGAAGGCTTGTATTACACTTTTTTTTATAAAAGATTATCTATTCAAATAACTTTACAAATAGCTGCGAATAAGCATAGATCAACTAAGTAATGCATAAAAATGTATCATAACTTATGTAGTTTACAGTTTATTACAATAATTCAACAACATTGTCTAAAGATTGCCAATTATGGAAAATGCCATTGGTAAGCTTTCACCATGATAATGTTTTGTCATCATCTGTTGTATATTGCTGATTATTAACACTTTGTCACCATCTTGTGTAGTATTCAGGCAATACATTTATATACAATCACCAAAATTTGCTATAAAGTGGCATAGCAGGTAACTTTAATATAAATCTAAGACATCGTAATATATTATTGATATGTTTAATAATGTTTTGCTGCTACTAATTAACAAGGTGTCTAAATTATATCTGACATTACTGCCAAGAATTTTGAAATTCAACTATAATTGAACTAAAAATTCTAACTTTTAACTGTTGACAGTTGAAGCTGCCTATATAATAACTGAACAGTTACTATTGATAAACAACTTGACCAACCTCATTATTTAATTATCAAACCTTAAATTGAAAATTTTGGTTTAAATAATGAACAGTAACTTATCAATGTATTGGAATTAAATTTGCCAATAAATTATTGAATTTTATTATTCAAATCATATTAAATGTTATAAAATAAAAGTGAAAAATAAGTTTCTTGTAATTAGCTGAAATTAGTTGAATACCTATCTACACTGAATATTTTTAGTTGTTGCAAGATGCTAAAAATAGTTTGTTGTGATCAACAAATAAGGAATACTAAGGAAGCGCCCTAAACATGTATAGTTGTGACCATGTGGCGGCATTATCATGTTGTGCTCGTGTATTACAAATGTCAAATTTAGTGTATGTTCTTAGAATTAATAACAAATCGTAACAAATTAAAATATGCATGCCTATGAACACAAACAAACATTACGCGGTAAGAAAATTTTGACTTTAGATACTTTTTATTTTAAATATAATCAATTGAACATTATATGAAAAATGCATCAATATACTTCATTATGTATATGCAGTAAGGAAATAAATTCAAAACATTTTTAATTGTCAAATATAAGTAAAAATTAATGATATTATTCGGTAATCTATCACCAATATATCATAAAAACATACCTGTTAAACAATAATCCCGGTGAGTTTTTAACATTTATATTAGTGCAACTGCAAGAGGCACATCAACCCATAATTTCCATTTAATTATAAATATCCTTAAAATTACACACACAATTAATAAAAATTTCCAGGACTTGACACTTTAACTGTCCTCTGACCTTAATGGCATCTATCAGAGATAGTGCTTGAAAACTGGATACACACACATACTGTAAGTTTAATACCTAGAGGTGCTTCCTTAGTATTCTTTATTCGTTTGTTGTAATGTTTTGTTGTAAATAACTTGTTATCTTGTCATCCAATTAATATACATACATGTGTAATCTATAGTAAATTTGACAAATTGCAATGGTATAATGAGTATAATCATGCATCAACTTTGCCTTTGACAACAAGAAACCAGCTATTAACACAAAATTGAAATAGCAGATTATTAGTGAAAATTAAAATCAGACAAATTATAAATCCTATATGTGATCAAAGCATATGCAGAACATCAAGCAACATCTTCATGATTATCGAAATATTTAATATTGAAAAATAGTAAATGTAATATGATGGCAGGCCTATCCTTTTTCCTCAGCTTATAAAGCTAAAGTTGGCACTTGAATGTATAAGAGTAGTATGAATTCCATTGAAATACTTAATTATGTCAACTAAACAGACTACACTATCCAATATCCACTCATTGTCAATTTAAATTTGCTATTAGGTATAGAAATATGACATTTTCTGACCACCTATATTTCAATTAGTTTCTTTAGAAATTCCGTTTAAAGAAAGTATGTGCATATAAAATGGCTCCATAATTTATGATTTTTAGAGAAAATATAGGCAATTAAAATATTAACAATTTTGAATAAATAATGATTGTCGTAAAATTTACGTATATGTAATAATTGTTTTAGTTACTTTCTTTTAATTTTTTTTAAATATTTCCAATATTTCCTATTTTAAGTTGTACTACTTGAAAATAGTATACTTTTTTTGTAATTTGAACTTGAATTATTTAAGCAAATGAATTCTATTTATTACAAAAATATTTTTGAATTAGGTATGAATTATTTTTTAAAAAGTTTTCCTAATCTAGGTAAAAACATATAGAAATTAAATTTCTTTTAAAAATTATTTATATTTTTGAATCAAATTAAAAATCTAAACTAAAAGTTCAAATATATTATAACATCAATAAAATTTGACTTTAGTAAATATTACACAATTTCATAGCTGTTTGAATGATCAAAAATTATTTTTAAAATAAAAAATTTTAGTTTTGAATTTCTGTGTAGTAATAAATGACTTTAATTTCTTGTTAGTTGTAAGAGTATAAAAAACTAACATGATGTACTGGGGCGCCTGCTTGTTGCAGCTGAGAGTCCAGAGTTTTGTCTGTAGATAGTCAAAGATAGGAACGTACTGGGACCTGCGGATGGAGAGCAGGATGTACTAGAGTAGCATGTTGTAGAGCAGCTCCTGGTAATTCTGCAGCTGCTGAGTAAGCCAAAGGGTGATGCCATAATTCTGGACCTCCGGGAAAAAAAGGAGCTCCCAAATCTGAAATATTTAAATTATGAATTTAAAAGGAAACTTGCAAACAGCTTGTATATACTATATATATATATATATTACATTGCACTCAAAACCTTTTCACAACTTATCTACAATTAATGCTGGCAATCAGTCATGCTTTTTCAACAAATAAAAATTTTATTTTTCAGTAGAATGATAATTTTTATCAAGTATATTAGCATAGTTGAGAATTTATTTAAATCTATAGATAAGGAAAAGGTTGAAATACCTTTTTAAAACATAGTTTATGTTTTAATCAACTAACTAATTTTAATATATCACTGTTTTGCCAGAACTATATGTAATGTACTTATTACAATACTTACCCAATATACCATGGCTATAAAAATAACTTGATTATTAGTACAGTCAAAATAAAAAGCAACCAAAGGAAATAAATAAGAGATCATGTTGTAAGCTAGTAAGTATATTATTAATGTATCATATATGAATATAAAGTTACACAGAACTCGTGCAAAGATTTGAAATACTAATAGACTGGCTGTTTGATCCAAATAAATTTTTTGAAGTGGAAACAGTCATACTTATAGCATTTTTATCAGGTTGCACAGTTTTCAGATTAGTATATTTAAAATTCACTTCTTGCTAAAAACAAGACTGTTGATTGATTTTTTGCTAACTAGTATACATGATTTCACAAGTATAAAACTCTAACGGATTAAAGAAACAATGGCATTTAAATAGCCTGGTGATCATTCCAACGTGATCAATTAATTATACATATCATTATGTTGTTTCACACTCTCTTTGATGTCGATTTTCTAATTTTTAATGGCTTTGTAATCTGCTTCTACACTCAAATGGTTGTTGTTACAGGTCTCAAATCAATTTTTTGTTGAGTGCAATACTAAAGTAGGTTTTTAATTAAATCATCCACAGATAAAGCATTATGGGGCATTTTAGAAGTTGTTTATATACATATTAGAGATTTACTACAAATAAATTCAATTTTATCATTAAAGAGTATAAATAAATAATTTTATTTTTCTTTAACTTTCCAAAATCACATTTTAATGACCGACTCATCAAAAATTTTCTATTTAAATTTATTGTTTATATCCTTTGGTTGAATTCAAAACTGTTCAAACTATTACAATTATCTTTTCTAATTGTAAATTACTTCAAATTGAGAATACTATCTAATCCAGCAGGGTTCTATACTCATGAAATGATTTGTAGTTGATGGACTTTTTGTTGTTCATATGTGTATGATCAAGTTAATTATAAATAAAAAAAAGGTTTCGATTATTAACTAGTGTATATAATTATAGTTTTCACTTTTAAAGTAATAAATAGTATGACCACTAGAAAGGTACAAGTTACAGCCTTGATGGCTGGTCTATAAATCTTTCAGCCTTTGAACTAGTGACCTAATTTATGCAACCCAAATAACACACTCTCAGTTAAAGATTGTTTCACATAAAAAGTATACATCAGAAGTTAGTACTATCTATAAAATTTCTGAGTTTCCTTTCAATTATTATATTCACATTTGTATTACTATATTACATATTGCAGTATATCATATCATGCGATCATTTAAATTTCAGTTCCCAGTGGGCTATAAAAAAAATGCATGTCTTAGCTTAATCCATTCTCAATAATAATTATCTGTCAAATTCACAGTTTGAATTTGTCATATTTTGTTAATAATTGGTTTTGTAATTTGTTGTTGCAATTACTGTGAAGTAAAACATTATAGTAATAAAAATTTAATAACAGCATTTATTGTAAATAAATTTCCTATTTTAATTTAATAATAAAGTTCTTTCCACCAAATTTGTTGACATTATTATTATAGATAATTTTCAGGTTATGTTTTGGCTTTGGTTGGCAGGCATTTGTCTAAGTTAAGCTGTATAAAAATTTCATAGCCCACTGGGAACAGAAATTTAAATGATTGCATTTTATTATGTGTGGTACATTGTATACAATTTAATATGAAAATATTTTTGTTCATACTAAATTAAGCTAACTTAAATAGAAATGTGTTGTATTTTTCTTATTATCACAATTGGTACCTATAGATTATTGTTTGTGAAATGATAGATGCGTTATTATTCATTATGATTTAAACCTTTTGTGGTGTTTAAAATCTCTAATAAAATGGTTAAAGATTAAATACCTCATTAAATTTTAAATTGATTATCCAATGACATATTTAAAAATAGTACAAGAGGTTTCTTAGTTATTATTGTGAAAGTATAGAGAACAGATATATTTCTTGAGGTAACTATTCTGATAAAAATTGTCATTTTACTATTTGTACCATGCCATCGAAAAAGAGTCCATCTAGGGCAGCAAAAATTAAAAAACTTCTAGGGAATTTATTGCTGATGTGTTTCTCCCCTGTCAAAAGAACAAGATTTTAGATTAGGAAAGAGAGAGGATACATAATGCTATATTCAAGTAATATAAGCAAAGTGTTACCATTCCGCCATTAAAACGGTATCAAATAAAATTACATCTGCAAAGTAAAATTAAAGAAATTCATGAATGA
Source organism: Phrixothrix hirtus (assembly GCA_024586415.1). Taxonomy (NCBI): domain Eukaryota; kingdom Metazoa; phylum Arthropoda; class Insecta; order Coleoptera; family Phengodidae; genus Phrixothrix; species Phrixothrix hirtus. The sequence goes on along the minus strand of JAHWXV010556158.1, from coordinate 554 downwards.
AACAATAGAAAACATTAATAAAACAAAATAAACATAATGGTGCTAGGTTGCGTATTTGGATGTAAAAGTCACAGGTAAAAATGTGACCCAATAATTAATGTATTTGTAGCTTAAAAATAAACAGTTTTAGAAAACATTCCTTTGGTAGTAATATTAATTAGCATCATACTATGCAACATTTAACATTGATGTGGCATATTTTAGTGGGTTTTATTTAAGAATCTTTTCCAGTGACGTGGGTAAATCCCAAAGTTATGCAAAAGTATATCCAATAAATTAAATTAAGATTAATAATAAGATTTTTTAGTATAAATAACTCCAAATACTTTTTCTTTTTGTTATAATTTTTGCCATAGGTATCTAGATAATCAAAATATTTGGATTCACAATATAAATATTGATTATTGGAAACTAACTGGTGGTGTTTCATGATGACATATGGTAACAAAAATACTAGGTATGTTATCTGTCCTCTCTCTTTCCTTGTCCAAGAACAAGATGCTAACCATAAACATGCATCTATATTTTATATTAAATGAAAAATGTTATAATTC
>JAHWXV010555878.1:0-10876 GCA_024586415.1 Phrixothrix hirtus | reverse complement strand
ATCTGTTTGATGTACCAGAGGAGTACCCCTTGGCCCATTGTGTCGCTAAGGACGTCCGAATGTCCTGTGGCATCGCAGTTGAGTTTAAGAAGAGGTATGGGTGGTGTAGAAGAAATACTGCAACAAAAGCCAGACATTGGTAAGGGATGTCACCTACTACTCCGTCACCGCCAAGGTATGCGAAGTATTTACTACCTTGTGACGAAAGCATTATCTCATCAAAAGCCACGTTATTAAAGAAACACATTTGTGCCAGCGCCAGTAGAAAGTTAGCGGTACCAAAGCTCGGCTGTGGCCTAGACAGCTTAATTGGCACATGGTACGTAACATGTTGGAGATGGTGTTCTGTGGCACTGATGTCAAGATCGTGGTGTGCAGTTGGAATCCAAATGGAATTCCACCAGCGACAAAATCTGTGGATTGCCATTTCTTCAACAAATGGGGCTGCAAGTATGGATCGCAGTGCAGATTCCGACATTCGCCAACGGAAATAGAACCATCGCAAGTGCAAATTCAAGCTCACTGTTACGGGACGTAACAGTCTTAAGGAGGTGGCAGTGTAACAAAAATTAGAAACAGTAAATGGAAAATTCTAGAATCATTTGGAATGTTTTCTTTGTAATAAAATAGAAGATGTAACCCGCAAATTACTCATTGCAGTAATTTATGTCTGTCAATTCAATTAGGTGAGCAATGAGTCATAGCATTACATCATTATTTTAGATAATATTCTTAGATGTTCTATTCCATTTGTTTCTAGAATATCTTTCCTATATAAGCAGCGAATTGAGTTCTCTTAGGGTAGTTATTGTTAGAATCTTGTATTGTCCATTACTGATATAAATATAAATATACATAAATAGAATTACAAATAAATGTTAGCTGCTGGTACACTGTAAAATAAATAATTAAATATTTAAAATAAATTAGTGTACATAATTTGTAGAATTTTAGTGAATATAAATAAACATTGTAAAACAATTAGCTACTTTCGTTACAGTATATTAAAATTTCACGTTGTGACATCTATTTAACAAAACTATTCAGTTAATGTTTTGTCATCAAAATAATAAATCAAATGTGAAATCTCCCTTCCTGAACGTCAATATTCACAGTTCAAAAAAATCTGAAAAACATGGTGGAATGCATTTTTTGTTAATTTTATAAAAATTTAACGACCAATTTTTGAAAAAATTCAAAAATCTGCGTATTTTGCCGTTCTTTGTAAATATGTCCGACAGACTTTTATAAAATTAAAAACTACATACTTGAACTTATAACTTTAAAATTTCCCCATAATTTACTAAGAACGGTAAAATAGGAGTTTTTCTTTTTTTAGATTTTTATAAAAACTAGTCGACAAGTTTTTATCAAATTAACAGAAAATCTATTTCATCATGTTTTATGCATTAGCACGAATTTTTTCAGATTTTTGGAACTTATGGTTTTTGTTTTCTTTATGGTGCAAATATTCACCTCAAGTTTTTGCTTAATGTTGTTTTAATTATCTGAAACTCTGTTCAATTTATGTCGTAGGTACCTTAAATACGAAAGGTATAAATAATTTTTTCAAATTATGTAATATTATTTATCTTGATTACATCTGTGACCTAATTATTAAGTGTCTTAAAATATGAGTCATTTAGAACCAATTTTTACTCCCAAATAATATAGTCTATATAAATTTACGATGTATTCTAATGTTAAATGGAATAATCACATTAAACCGAATTAATTAAACAAAAATTCTAATAAAAACAAGGTGCAAAGTTATAGAGTAGGTGTAACCATCAAAATAATGAATGAAATATACCTATTTAAAGGGGCCGCTTATTAACATTAAAGAACCCCACCCTGGAGAACGCGTGTAACACGGACGACACCTGGTCGTCTAACAGGTGATGCAGCAAAGTTTTATGACTCGGGGGTGGAGAGGGGGATATCTGGCTTCATTCATTCCTTTACAGCAGCAGTGAAGTGTATAGTAGTACGTTTCGAGAAATGATCAAAGTAGCAGTAGGAATACTCGCGACCGACGTTACGTAATAATACATTTAGATCAATTACACAGTATCCGCGATATTTCAATTTTATCTATAATCGTCCAAATAACTTTAAATTATGTTTCATAATACATTTTAAAGAGTAACGTAAGAACTACTTATTGTAATCTATAATAACAAGAAAAATGTTTAGCACTTTGCGCATTTTTGAATATACATAATAACGAACAAAAGTTAGAGTAACGAACGTTTCAAAAAAATTCAGTGCATCCTATTTAGGGACACATCGTATTGTGAAAAATGTATGCAAGGACACTAGCTGTATTAGTGTTGGTGTCTACGATTTATTGTTCAAAACTACCCTTAGAAGTATATCAGCAGCATTCTACTGAACGTCATTTACATCATCATCATCATAATTCTGATGCATTTAAAAAGAAAATGTCGGAACTAAGCAACTTTAGAGTATTATATCAATTAGGGGTAAGCATTTCCGTAACTCATTTTCCTAACTCAATAAATAACAATAGCAACATGTGTAAATATAAATAATATCGCGCATGTTGCCTTGTCTTCTGGTACACTTATTAATTGAATCATAAAAATTAATGAAATGTACAAAAAATACGCAATTAGTTGTCAATACATTTAATAATATGGAGGTTGAAATGTTATATTCCACTTTTCAAAAATGTCACAAATTTTAGAATTGGAATAAAATGAATTTAGAATGCGAATAGTTTTTACGCTTATTAATGTTTCATTCGTAAGCGTGCAGGTAGATAGTAATTCGCGCCAAAATTAACGGAAATTCCCCTCACCGATTATATTAAAATGCTCCAAGCTAAAAAGCTGTACTACGTAGCTGTTGCTATCTCAAATATTCATTTAATTTACATCCGGCAGAACTCGAATTCCATAATAATATTAAGAACTGGAATTACTTGTTAACAAAATTAAATTTTCATCTAAACAAACAAAAATTTATAATAATCATGTCAATATTGACAGGAAATTTTGATGCTGGATGAGAAACCATGCAAAGCCCTTAATCATAAACTGTTTGGTCAGCGCGGTTCATTAAACGCGAGCCCTCTAAGCGCCCTTGTGCAAACCAGATTTTAGGGATATATTAATTGTAATTGTATATGTTTTTGAAATAATTAATCGTCAATAATTCATTAACGTTTTAAATAAATCATGCACCAAAAAAATCAAGATCATTATAATTAAAAGGTAGCATATCTAATTTATTGAAAATCATGAACAATTGAAACTGACTACAAATTATACTTATATGTTTTTTTCAATGACATTTCACAGTTTTGATGAAACTTCGAAATATCCAAGACTGAAATTTCTCATTTTCTAGTTATTCTATTTAATAATTCAAATAGGATTTTCTACAATTAAAATTATTCTACACATTTTTCGAATTCCTTCTCAAAAAATTTCAATATAATTCAGCCATACATTTTTATATTGGGTGAATTTTTAGTGGGTCACCGGTTTGTAGCTTCTAAACGGCAAAAGATAAAAACTAAATTATAGAGCATTTTCCAAAAATCTTTTCAAGGTCATATATGATTATGAACTTGTTTGTTTTAAACAGAATGTAACATATTTCATTACATTTTCAAATGCTCTGCATTTTTCTAACATTTTTATTATACGGTTACCTATGTCTAAAATTAACAGTAATGTTACTTAATCTTTTAATAAAAAATGTGCACTTGCAATCATATTTTAAAAAATTCATTTTTACTGCTTGGAATGGCATAATACGTTTTACTATTTTTTTATAACGAGTTAAGGAGTCGAGCTTTGTAGAAACACAGCTTAAAATCATATTACAAATATGTTTCAAAATGAATTTTCGACTATAAGAACTTCATTTGTCTAAAACTTGTTTTATTCAAATAGAATCGAATACCGAGTATTTTGTTATTTCAAAAAAATACCCTATAAGTGCTTTAAAATTAAAATATCTTATTGTAAGATTTCTCATCTGCAGTTTTTGAGTAGCTAGGTAATACCTAAAATACGTCTTTTTCTTATGGTCAGATTTTTATTCATTTTTTGCGCAATGCCGAATATTATGGTAACTGATGTAAAATTAAATAAATATCATGCTTAAATGTTTTTAATTTAGATATTTCTACAAATAAAAATTTACAAGAAAACCTTTATGACATTATCGTTATTAACATAATTTCTTTTGAATGCTATTATGTTTGTAAGTTTTGTACATCGTTACGTTCAAATCTAATTTTTAATCATACGTTTTGTTTCACGATATTTTATTCCATAAAATGCACAACTAACTATTCCAATAAATTTAGAAATGTCAGGAAATGTCCCTTTCGTGGTTTTTAAACAAGACATATAAACAAACTCCTAAATCTAATTTTATTTCTTTAAAATCAAAAAATTAATTTGTATAAGAAACACATTACCGTTGAACAGCAATAAAATTATTAACAATAAAAGATAATTGAAATTTATTCACCTGGTACCTTAAAAATATTCAAACCTTTAAAAATATAAACATGATATTTATTTAATGTTAAACTAGTTACCGTGATATTTAACATTATGGAAAGAAAGAACAAAAAAACCAGACCAAAAAGCAAAAGGAAACGTTTTCAAACAATACTCAACAACTGCTCATAAAAAATCAAGGGGTAATGTTTGGAAATAATGAAAAATGACGTGTTCTACTTGACAAATCTACTTCATATAATAGAAACATCATTTTGAAACACCCTGTCTTGTCAGATATTCCTAATTACATTTATTGAAAGTTCAACTCCTTAATAACTGCAACAAAATAATAAACCATAAGACGTTATTTTAAGCAGCAAGAATTAATCTTTCAAAATATCAATACTAGTGCACAATTTTTGCTAAAAAACTAAATAACTTAATAACGGCCAGTTTTTGACATTTAACTTATAATAAAAGTTTTAGACAAACGCAAAGAATTCGAAAATGCAATAAAATACATTACGTTTTATTTAAACCAAATAAATTGATGACCATATTTAACCAACTGTATATTACCTTGAAAATATTTTTAAACGCACATCTGTATCAAGTTGTTGAAATAGTGTTTAAACATTTTTGTTATATCTTTTACCGTTCAAGATCTAAAACCGATGACGCACTAAAAACTTACCTGTATAAAGAATGTCAAATTTCATATTCACATTTATAAAAATTCATAAGTTTCATAAAAACTACAACGCCATTACAATGTGAAATTATAAAACTAGACATTTTTATAAATTTATAAACCATAAGCTACGAAGGTGTATTACAATTATACAAGGTACCTTGAATAAAAAGGATTGTATAATCAGCCCTATAATTTGGCGGCACTGCTTGAACGTGCCGTATCGATCCACGCCAGCACGGCCCTGGCTTCGATTGGTGTAGTGGTTAGCATGTTTGCTTCTACATCCAATGGACGCGGGTTCAAACACGATCGAAGTCGGTAAATTTTTCAGACGAGAAAAATTTAAAAAACATGCCTTTTTTTCGGAAGATGGCAGATTCCGTGTCAATGTGATGTTTGGCACGTTAAAAATCCTACTGGTGATGGAACTCCTCCAGATTCGGCATGGTAAGATGACTATATGATAGTTCTAGTTCAAGTGGACCAACAGAATTTCCGCATCCCGAAGTCTCAGTCACAAAAACAAACAAACAAATAAAAAATGCCGGCACAGCAATAGTTGCTGTTTCCATGCATTATTAAATAGCAATTTTGGTATTATAATACAATATACATACGTATTCAAAGTTTACATCACCACTACACCTAGCGTCGAAGTATGATCGTAATAATGTGTTCTATGTGATATAAAGTACAATTATATAATTTTAATATTTGAGCGTTATAAAAACTTGTAGGTTACTGAATTTGATTACAGTATTGATAGAAAAATTTGGCCAAAATTCCTCAAAATTGAGCAAACGCTTTAAATGTATAAACTTAAATTTCATCGTAAAGCCTTAGGCCTCTAATAGTAAACGAATTTTATAAACAAAAATTCAAAAAGCTTATGAATCAGTTTGTTCCTTAAATTGACAAAACATGCCGAAACTGTCAAGAATCTTATTTTTAATCCTATTTTCGAATACAGCATAATTTAAATATGTAAGCTGCTTGCTATAATGATTTGAAAGTTTAAATATAATTTATTAGTAGAAACGTATTATAAAATAATTTGTGAGAAAATTTAAATTTAATTCTTCATTATGAAGATTAGAGTACGTGGATTTAAATTTTGGTATCACCAGCAGCGGAAGAAATTTTTTTTTAGACATGCAATAACGATTTTACTGTACGTACATACACATGTATACAGAATGTCTCAGATTTTATGTGACAGTCAATACATTTTAAAGTGCATTAGTAACACAAAATATGATCTAATAAAAATTTCTTCATTAAAGGTTGTTTACAAGATGAATGTATTTTATATATCTATAAATTATCTGAGTAACACATGAATATATAAATTCGCGTGTTGTAATGGTACACCCTGCATATTATTACATATTTTAAGTTCTCGTTTAATTCTACACGAGTTTCGAATAACATGGTATATCGAAATTGAATAAAGTATAAAATAAAAGTGGGACTATATAATGTTTACATTAAATTTCCATATATTATAAAATAAATTTAAAATAAAACAAAATCCTGATTCATTTAACATTGTAGTGATGAACAAAACCTAAAAATGAAAAATTTACAAAATATATTCAACGTTATCTTTCATTATATGCTACGCAAATATTGTTGCGTCCTAAAATGTAACCAAAAATGTAATTAGTTGACGTCTTTAATTTTTATTTCAATTTAATTGATTCTCAATTTCTAGGTATTAGCACCGTTGACTTATTTCATATGAAATAATTTTAATATATGTATTTTCAATTTCTAGAAATTATTTTACATTTTAATTTTAATGCTTTTAAATTTTCCTAGGTTTATTTATTAATTTTCTTTATATTTTGCCATTTTTATTACAGATATTTTGAGTAACTAGATATTGGTTTGACCCATTGTTATAATTTCTCATTGAAACATTATGTTTGGTATATTCGTATTTCAAGATGGCGCCTTGTTTTAGAAACGGTACATCGTGATTTTTGCTTTTTAATTGTTTCCAAATGTGTACACTTATTATTTTTACAGCTATACGTCGTACGCTGTATTAATTTAGTTAAATGAAATACATCACTGGTTTATAATTCAATGATTTTATTCTATTTAAATTCGAAATCCCGCAATGTGATAACAAATATTTGATTTAATCAGCCTTTTGTTTAGTTCTATAATTTAATTAAGAATTGCCCTAGATATTTTCATCGTGAAAATTACATGATAAATCATTCGATTTTCTATTGGGGACGATAATGGTAAAGGTAAGTAAAATTAGACGTCATATCTTGATACGATAATGACGTAAAAAGTTTATATAACTTTCTTTGTTTGAAATGAGATCAAGATTTTTACTCTAATTAAAAGATTGCTTAAAAACACTATGAATGGTGGTAGTTAAAATTAAACGATTCAGCCGTCAACGTTGCTTTTTTTCGCTAATTTTACTAAAAAAGTAATTTCAGTTACAGCTTTATACGTTCTCGCTTCATTATTTACAACTTGCAACTTGCCAAGAATTCGTGCTTAATATTTTATTAATTTAAACAGAAGTACATTAGTTGTAGATGATACAATTTTATCAAAAGATTTGTGACTTTTGTTGAATTTAATGCAAATTGTTAAATGAATAAGATTTTGTTTTATTTTAAATTTCTCGCATAAATAAGTTTTATGAAGGTTTAATGTGAATTATGCATTTTTATAATTTTATTTTATATATTCAATTGCACATACCTCGAAACCTATTAATTTAGATATGATATTTTATATAAGACTTACGCAAAATAAAATATATAGGGTGTTCCATTTAACACATAAAACTTAAACGTCATTCTGCCTTTTTGGGGCAGGGTGTCCGTGATATAAGGCATAACTTTAACAATAGATACATCTTGGTATGCGTGACAAAAAAACGCTTATAATCCATGTGTCTAAATTGCATAGTTTTCGAAATACTTGCAATTAAAGATTTCAGTCCGCCCCTGCTTTTTAACTTAGTCTACTGTATAGATCTTTACAACTTTAAATAGTGACCGAAACCGAAGGAACGGTTTCAGTATGGCGCATACGATTTGAAAGTACCATTAATGACAGTTCCCAGTTGTTTATTATAAATACACGCTAATTACCGGTAAAAATAAAAAGTTTTATTTTCTTCCTTAAAATTATAATTATAATTTCTTCAAAATAAAAACAAAGTTTTTACTTAATAGATGCCATTTTTAACATTTAAATAAGTTTCACTTTTACAAAGCCGCTTTAACACGAAGTTAGATTATTTTTGATAAATATCTTCATATATTATTAGTTTTGCAATTACCTGTGTTTTATACATTCAAATTTTATGAAAATAGTTAAAAATCTAAATGGTAAATTGATTTCATAAAAGTTTACGTAATTTGTATCCAGTAAAAAATAACTTCACATACATTAATACGGATTAAACATATGTCAATTTCAGATATTTATCAAATAAGTTTATACTAATTAATGCATAAATAATTGCAGTAATTTTAGTTACTAAATTTAGAAACATAATTCTGTATAGTTGTAAAGATGTACATGGCTACATGAGCTTTGAAATCATTATAATAGATGGCGTTACTGTCAATTCAACATTTCATTCATTTATAAAATTTTAAAAGATTAAATACTATACATCTGTTGAGTTTATCACTTCATTAAAAATGGCTGTACCTTAAATTTTTATACTGTGGAAAGAAATAACCTTCGCATAGAAACAGATATATTGCTGATCCAATAATTACCAAGTGATTTTACTTTACTTCACATCAACAGTTACTGCAAAGTTTCAGGTCTGGTGTTTGTCTGGATTATTTTTATTTATTGCACTTTAAAGCTATTTATATTATAAATTAATTACAGGCAGGTTAATAATTATGTCCGTCAAAATAAAATACTGTTTAATCAATTTGTGTTTTTTTATTTAATAAAATCGCACAAAATTCCACAATAATACAATTTACTTATTTATACTTTTTCTTCTACCGTATAAAAATCCATTTTCAGTTAAAGCTATGTACATTTAAATACTACAAGATAATGTAACATGAGACCATTACATGCTACGTGCTTGATATGAACCGAGAACGCGGCTTCATATTTCCAATATAGTAGCTATTCCATAAACGCAATTAATTATTCCTAATTTTTAATTTTCTATAATTTACATATATATACATGGTGAGTCTAATATAATAGGAAATTAGAGGCAATTAGAGGAAGATTAAAAAAGTAGAACAAAAGATTATAGTTTTTCGTAAAAATCGATTTGAAGCTATGGTATAAATGAAAGTTGATCCTGTTCGTTTTATGCAGTAATTCTATTAAGGCATAGATTAAATCGGTTTGTTTGTTTTTTTAGCTTAATGTCGTTGCTGATATGATGTCATCGAAATGTGATTATATGTTTTCTTATTTATATTTGTCTAGGGCGTTCGTTGAAATTTCTCTCAATCCCTTATTTTAAATTGTTTTGGTGCAAAAAAGTGTATAATTCCTCAGAGAAAATGATCAACCCACGTTCCTTAAAATCGCGATAACCCATAATAGGGATAGGTTTACACCCATTACTGACCGAGCGATGGCATTCAAGAAAGCATCTTACCTTGTATTTTTTATTGAAAACTACATATGTATGTATTTGAAATATCTGAAAATTATTGAAATTCCCTATAGCATTGCGCATTAATCTTGTTTTACAATTTTTAAATAAGTACTTATTGAATGTAAAAACATTTTCCACAGTTTGTTTCTCATTTTCTGAAAAATGTAATAATATATTTATAAACGTAATGAAATTTATTCATTTTTTGTTATACTTTATAGAAACAAGTTTAACTCGTATTAAGGTAGAAACACACATAACCGGGACGTGCCCGGACCGGAGCAGTGCCGTTACTCCGCGGAAAAATTGCACCATTGAATTAAACGGGATCTAGACACGTGTCTCGATCGCGTTTAATTGAATGGTGCAATTTTTCCACGGAGTAACGGCACTGCTTCGGTCCGGGCACGTCCCGGTTATGTGTGTTTCTACCTTTATAGTTCATTATGCGTATATTGTGTTAAACCTTATTGGGTCACTAATTACAATAAGAAAATGTGTACGTATTTACAATTTATATTATTTTTTAATTATAAATTAAATTCATTTTCAACATTTAAAATACAACAAATGGAGGTTAGTGGCAAATTTTTAAATATATAGAAAAATGTTTGATCTCATTTGAACAATCATAATTTTGTTGATTTATGTCGGGGTATCAATTTCATTTATACGTGACTACAGTAAACTGTTGTAGAATTCGTATTTTAATAGTAAAGAATTGCTTCAGGGCCGGGATACAAATTTTACAAAAATGATTTTATGATAAAATTTAGAAAAATTTTATTTTAAAGACAGGGCCGAAAGTTTTGAAAATTTAGGTTTCTAATAGCTTTAGCTCTTAGCTTTACAAGGTTACCTATTACATCAGAATTACCCTGTATATAAAAATTTGCGTTTGTCAAGAGCCGAACTGGGAGCCTCTATTCGGTACATAAGTACTCCAATGAACTGATCTACTAAAAACAACGTCAGTCAATAACATATTTTAGTAATTATATACATATATATATATATATATATATATATATATATATATATATATATATATATATATATATATATATA
>JAHWXV010555835.1:0-13310 GCA_024586415.1 Phrixothrix hirtus | reverse complement strand
CTAAATTAAAATCGACGGTTACAAATAAACTAAATACATGCTCTGAAATACTACAATTAATATGTACACAACGAAGCAATCATGCAACGATAATTAATTAAGCACGAGCAATGACGTCAATGATCATTATTCGTAGTGAACGGTTCATTCAGGTTAGCATTACCTTTTAATGGCGGACGGTTGACAAAGTTAAATTCTCGTTAATGTTAGTAATTAAACGGCGCTTCTCGTATACGGGCTTCAAACGACAATAATTGATTTATACAAGTCTTTAGCGAATGCTAGGATGCACTTGGAAGTTGCCTATAATCCACGCTCTCGGCGAGGATATTTAAAATGGATGTGCTCAACATAGAGGGATTGCTATTCTCCTGATACTAGCAATCCGATTGCGGTCGCATCGTCTTGCCCCACCAATACCTGTTACACTTTTCAACTGGCAGAAGCGATTTCAAGCATCCCCTATGGGTCTGCTGGATTCGTGCGCCAAGTCCCTCGGGTAACTGTGACACTAGAACAAGCCAAAAAACCTAGGGGGCGGTGATTACGGGTTCCACGAACTTCCAGCTAGGCTATTACCCTTTCCAAATGCCTAATTAGAGAATTGTGTTTAGGCCTTGGTGACGAGCTCTACTGCCAAGGTAGATAAATTTCGTCAGCGACCGCGAGAGGGTTTCACAACTTCCAGGCGTAAACTAAGTTCGCCAGTTCAATCGTGTTTTAATATAAAGCTTGATTCTACAAGCGGACCCTAATACGAGAGCATACTTCGGGTTTATTGTATCGAGATCGGGCCTGGAGCGATCAAATATGAAGTGAATCGCTTCGGGGTTGATACCAGAGTTCCTAGCTCGCTTCGCGTTTGAACGCGAAGTTCTCGGTTTATCGGTGCTGCTAGCTCCGCGGTTGAATGCAAGGTCTCGCAGTTAACAGCGGAGATTTTATATTTATGAGGCTTTCTCCGCTGTTGGAGGCGAAGTATTTTCAGCGTGCTTTCGTCTCTTAGTTTATACTGTTTTGATACGCGATGTCTTTATTCCACTCGCGTACTTTATTTTTTATTTCAATTCTGCGCTTTGCAGTCACTCGGTACTCGAAATTTATAATGCGTACATATTTAAAATGGTGGTATCTCATTTTATATATACAACTATCTTAACTTATTTCTATTACATACAATATTAGTAATGTATCTAATTTTTAATTAGTTCATATTAAATCATTTACTTTTTAAATTAGATAACTGCTAGGTTTACATACATTCATACCTGTAATTAATTATTCTAATTATACAATGTTTACCGCACTTCGCGATTTGCTAAAGTCTTTTAAACTGTCTTTCTACTTAACTTAATAATAAAATTGTAACATTGAAACTCGCGAAAAACTGTATCGGTTTTTATAATCGCGATTTCGGTGTTATACAGGCACTTTTACATTATTACAAGCATTAGGTTTAATGATTCTTCGCCATTTCCAAAAAAATCATTCCCCACAGAGAATAATAACCGCCGTACCGTCTTCATTGTTGAACTGCAAAGGTGTTTCAGAAATTTAGTCATACAGTGATGCATTATTACAATCGTCAATGTGGCGGTCTATCCTGTGTTCTTTAACCACTAACTTGAATTATCTTAATAAATACCAATTGGTATTATTGTCTAATAACCCACAACGCTCTACAGTACCCTGTGGTTCAGCTAGTTAGGACAGACTGTGACAAACTTCAAATATATTACATTATTACATATTCGAAAATTCAAATTCTAATAGATAAAACTATTTGAAATAGTTAATAATCATAAAATTCAGTATTAGTTCAAATTCCGTAAACAATGAAAAATAAATATAAATTAAATCAATAATTAGTTGTTAAAAATCCTATAAAATAAAAGCATTCCAGAAAATAAATTGCAAGTATAGATAAATAAGAGTCAAATTCTTAAGAAAGATAACAGGAAAATATTTCCTGGAAAGCTAGATAAACATGGAATACAATAAACTTTTTAAATTGCAAATATTTTTATTTAAGGTAACTGTAGACATCTAGTGGTAGAAATATAATATGCCAGTTAAGACAAAAGACAAACACTCTGTAAGTAGTTAGAATTAAGTATTAATAAATGGCATAAAATGTTTTAAACCGTTGATAATATTTAAAGAGTGGGAATGTTTGTCATCTAATTAACTTGTATTTAATAAAAATCCACTATAAAAGGACATCTCTTGCTAGAAAATAACAGAAAACTCTGCCTTATTTACACTAATTACCACCTGTGGTTATATTATGCGGCATCGGCGATTTCCAATTCGGATCTCACATGATATACACACTCCTTCCTACAACCCCTTGGTGATGCTTGTATAATTAATGGACTCCTTGCCGTTATTATAACAGCTTAACCTTTGACGTAAAATTTACCATGCTTTAAGACCTTTATTCAAAGCCTGGTAATCTGATAATCCGATAGTTTCCTTTACGAACAGTGCTTGTCGATCTTTATGTACCTCAATTCTAACACTCAACAAAGCTGTGAATATATCAATTTATTTCATATGTACCTAAGGAGACCCATTCAAGGAAGATATAAATAAATGTAGCCCCAGGTCCTACAGATATCATAAAGGTTTAAGGACTGTTTTATGCGAAGCCGATATGATATTAGTTCCTCCGCGAGCCTCTAAAAAAGTAAATATAGTTCAAAACATGCTGAAATCCCATATAAACCCTACATTCTTTCTATTACACAAAGATACACATCATACTTGATACAAAGCCGGTTGCAAGTTCGCTTGGTTAAAATTGCACATTAAATATAGAAAAAGATTAGATAACAAATGCATGTCCCATATAACCTTAGAACTAAGTTTGTAAATAGAACTTGTACAGAATATGAATTTTCAATGCTTCGGAAATAAAAGTTTTACAATACTATTCGAATCTAATTGAATCACTAATTGTACATATGTAAATAAATAGAACACAAATGATATCATAATCTTGATGCATTAAATAAATCAAAACGAGACAACTATGATTGCTCTCGTAGTTAAATGGAGTATCTACGAAAATAGCTAATATACACCCAGATCTTAAATAATAGGTAAAATAATCTACGCCCCCTAAACCAATTAAAGGCACTGATCAAAGCCTGCGATCTCAAACTTTCCAGCTAAGTGAAGACCATTTGCTTCCGATCGACTGGAAAAAGTCAGTCGAGGTAAATAATTATTATTACGACACAAACCGTTACGAACTATGAACATAAAGAAGTCGTGGCAAGACAATCAACTTTATTTTATAGTGATTTACGCGCGTTTAACACGTAACATAATTTACGGGAGTTACGTTTTTATAAAACTTAATTTATCTAATAATTAAATATAGAGTGTATAGTAGTTTAATGTCTCTTATTTTATTTCACACATTCCAATGAATAGTTTAATGCTTTCTGATCTTTAATAGATTCACTTATAAGATATTTTTGTATTAATTAATTAATTTAGTGTGTCTCAATAGTATTTATTTCAAATCTTACATATATAAAAAAACGTCCTTAACAATTTTCTTAATTCTAGCAAAACATTGATTATCATCTAGTATAAAATAATTAGCATTTCACAACACTGGTGTAAGTCTGTTAACAATTTTTAATTCGAGGTTGATTCATTATCTCTTCGACTAAAAGATAGATGTTCAATACTTCGCATAGGGTTTCTTAAGCCAATTGGCGCCCTTGCCATTTTTGGAATAGTTTAACAAATAAAGGCGAATTAATATTGAAAGGACAGTGATTAGTAATGCACCTCTATCTCCAATAAGGTTAATCGCCAAGATCTTGATTACCTAATTTCGTGAAGTGTAACTTATCCGTTACATTTAGACATTTTTCTATAATATGTTTTATTTTGTTTAACTTCGTTTATTTCACAATGTCTTTACTTTCTCTGAAGTTCTAGGCCCTATTTGAATGGTAAAAGGTATTACCAACAACAATAACCCAGTTGTGACTATCAAGCAAAAACATAAGAAATTTGTTCAATATGGAGTTGCTTTGATAGAATTTTCGAAGTGAACAGTATTTTCAATTCAAGTGATATCAGCGTACACCCTACAGTAAGCTTAAGCTCATGTCTTTTAGATTGAAGGTTATATGAGTATTTGGTATAGATATAATTTTTAAGCGTAAAGTGTATTTGTTATCATTTTCCCACCATTTAATTTTATAGCTCTTAATATATTAAGTAGAGTTCTACATTGGCAATGCACAAACTGAACAAACCGCAAATAAAAACAATAAAAGCGTTGCCTTAATAAATTAAAGCCAGTGAAATAAAATGTTATTAAGGTTTAATGAATAGTTAAGAGAAAGAACAGACTTAAATTCAGCATTCTTTGAACTTTCAAATTGCGTTTTGAATGAAATAAACAATTTTGTCGTGTTTATAGTGAAAACTGTTTAATGAATCTTCTCAGGTTATTTATTGAAGTGAAAAAACAATTCAATAAGCGATAACAACAATTTGTTGAAAGGTTTATAAAACTGTTAAAATATTTACCTTTAGCAGAGTAAACACTTTGCGTCCTTCATTTATAAATTTGTCGTTTCTGAAAATTTTGGTGCAGCAAATATTGTTTTTTATATTGCAAGTATTTATCTTACCATTTAGGTTTCGAGTTAAAGTCTTTTTAGGTCTAAATACCTCATGGCAATCAATGCTTATATTTTGTGACTAAAACATTGTATTTAATAATTTTTTACAAACCCTACGTACTTTAGATTTTTAAAAATTAAATTGAAATCATTAGATTATACCTTACGTTCACAACTATATTATCAACGTCGAGGAAACACCTCTGGGAAAAATAAACAAAAAACTTAATAGCATTATTTGGTCATATAAAGTGAAAACTAGCATATTTTATCTGTTGATATTATAAAAGCAGCTAATATTGCTTCCCTTTGAACGACATGGGTTTGGAAAGAGGCCTTTAGGAAACCATTACAGTTGATAGCACCAGTACTTGTTTACGTAGATTTGCAATAATGAATACAGATGTTGTATTTTTAGTATCAAAGGTTGTTTGTTTGTTATTTAGATAACATTGTTTCATAATATTGTTATTAAATTATTTTATCGAATTTTAAATATAATTATTCAGAATACTGATAGTTTATGTTAAATATTGCGAGTTAAAGTGATTGGGCCTGGCTTCGGATAACTTACCCGAATCGAACTTATATTACAATCCTAATAAATGCCTTTCTGCTTACTTTAACAACGATGACAAAGCTATAAAAAGTTGAGGGTAGTAATTACTTGAATGTGCGATCGCTGAATTTTTAAAATTTTAAAGTTCTTTCAAAAATTTCAACCATAGTAAAGATTATATAAAGTTAGTCGTGGTAAATACTACAATTGATTACGATACAATTTTGTAAATGAGCATCTTCTTTCAGACAATATAAAAAACTACTTTTATTACATTTACAATGACCGCAAGGGTTATACAAGTTTCGGTGCGGTAAGTAATAGAATGAGTGACCACATAATCTTTGCACATAATAAATTTATAACAAGAAGTGCATAAAAATCCTTGCATTAAAATTTTGAGTTTGTACCTTTTTGCTAAAATAAGATTATATCTAATTATTTTAATACACATGTAATTCTATAAGTTATAGATAAAAATAAGAAGAACGATTGCAGATGAAATAACCTGATAATTACATTACAATGCCTTAACCATAGATATGGTAAAAGGTTAAACCTCTGAATCCCTCATACACAAAAGCGATGTTGTTAAGAGACCAAGTAAGTTTTTGTTGCGCGTTTGATCCATGTAGCTTTATTGAAAACGTACATATTGTAAAATTATTCTAAAAAACGTATACCACCATATACTTCAATAGATCCTTTTACATATCTTATCAAAAATATGTTAACTTGAAAACATCGCGTTCCACCCGCCCGATCCAACCTGTTTTATTTATCGTCACCTACATTTTTCAACTTAAGAAAACCTCACATAGTTTATATTCTTTAAATTTCAGAAAAATCCTTAAGCACTTGTTGAGCTACTGTGATTAAAAGTTCCTGGTGATTTTTTAAAAGTTCCCCGTATCAGAAAATAAGTATATAAAGCAGATACCAGTATATACTCAACAATACGCTCTATTACATGCAATAATGAAAAATATGTTACCTAGAAAATATTTTGCTTAACCGCCACTTCAACCGATCACAACGAATATCTTTCCAAAGTTGATAGCGATCTGTTGAGTCATTTTTGAGTTAGATAGATATAAATAGACAGACAGACGTCGAGCTAAAGTTAGTATGAACTTGTTAAGTGGAACTAGCTCTAATGGATCGCTATACTATTAAATAGCGGGGAAGTTAAGAATTAACGATGTTTACTTATTTACTTAATAAAGGTGATGTTGAATAGATGTTTTATAAACATTGTGTGTTTAAAAAGATTTGATATTGATTAGAAGATCACAAATAAATGGCAATGTTGTTTTGCTAAAATGCATATGTTAACGTAACATATAATGTAGAAATAACAAATGGTAATTGGTTTAACCAACAAAAGCAATGGTTTAATAAGAATTTATCAAACATTACTCAGCCTACAACAAATAATCTGAAACAACAGTCTATCAACAGAAAAACGTTTTGATTTTATAGCGTTAGTGATTTACATTCATGCTTTGATTGTAAACATCAAAAGTCGTACCTAAAAGACTTATTCCCCGCTTTTTATAAAATCAGTTTCAGAAGAAATAAAATTGGGAGGGGGTGCGAAGACAAAGCGAGACAGAAATAATTGTTTGCTATTATCTATTTAAATAAGTTTATCGACACTGAAGTAAAATACAGCAATCCGTAATTTGGACTATTACTCGTATAATACGTTTAACGTATAATATTGACAGAGAGCTGAAGATGTTTTAAGATACGGGGGTATTTCAAATGAAAACCTTATAGGCACAATTAAATTTCGAACAGTTAATTAGGTATATGGCAGAAGGGTCCTTTGAATTTCACTAAATGATTGACAGATTATAGAACGATACCAAAACACAGAAAAATGCGGAAGCTTCAATAACAAAATGCACAACAACATGCACTGCGTTACAGCAGCGATCTGTCATGCACTTTTGTGCAGTACAGTGATTTGTATTTGTCCCTACAGCAAGACGTATACAAGTGGTGTAGAAAGATTTGAAAGCGGCGTGACTTCTATGGTGGACGCTCCACGACCGGGGCAGGTTTAACACTTAGTGACGAACAAACACATTGCCTTAGTGGAAAAGCTTACAACTGCGCATAATTCTAAATGAAATAGCCACAATTTTTGGGTATTAGTTATAGTTTAGCGCAGAATACAGTCCATTGTGCGATGAAATTGAATAACGTATCTGCGAGGAGAGTGCAACATGAGTTGACACAAAGTTTTAGTGAACAAATTGGTACACGAACATTTATAGAAGGTTTTCGGGATTGCAAAACCCAACAGGAGTTTAGGTTAACACGTCCACATGATCTTAATAGTTCATTGAGCTATACACTGTAATTTGAAGCGGCCAAATAAGCATAGAAGAGTCATATTCGCGTAAGTACCATTAAGAAAGACATAAGCTAGTTCTTGAAGCGTGAAGCTTGAAAAAACCAGTGTTAAGTATAATTAAAGCTTAAAAACCAACAGGACGATAATCATGATGCTATAAGTGCGGCGAATGGTGACATATACAGAAAAGTTGCCAAAAGGCTGTTAGAGGTCACGCAGATAATTCAAAGCACTAGGAAAACTAGAAAGGATGTATGTGACGGGATGAATATCGATCTTCCATAGCCACATCCTGCAAGTCACCATCCCAGTGGCATCGTTAAAACGTGAAAGTGGATAGTCTTTAGATTATTGGAACGATCACATGGCAGAATGGCGAAATGATGCAGCATCAACGGAAACAATAGTGATACCAAACGTTATTGGGAATACGATTACATATAGCTACAGAAAACCGCGTAACCGGTCATGGTGAAGTTATTACAGATATTGAGATCGGTTCTAGGGAGTGTACACATCGCAGAATTTTAGTTGATATTGAAGAACTTGCAATATGGGGTATGGAAACAATACCTGAACTTAGCTTCGCCTTAGACTTGAAGACTCGCATCATAAGAGTTGATGGCGAAGAGCTAGCCACTAACCAATAAGATGACCATGTAATAAGCAGCAGAAATAACATTACCACTAAGAAGTGAAATAATGGTTAAGAACCAACCGAATGTAGACTTTCAGGCGGGATGCGTGTAACCTAAAAACTAACAACATAAATATTGATCATGGTATTTCAGCAGAAGAGCGTCGATCAAGAGCAAGGAAACAATATCTGTTCGCTTAATTAATGTTAATACCTTCTAAGTGACTCTAAAAGAAGGCACTGAATTAGGCACAACTATGTCATTAGTGGTAATCTTCAGAAGAACGAGGGACAATATTCTTGCTGTAAAAAATGTATCTAAGCTGCGTATTACACTCTAATCTTTGGACAACTGTTTATCTCATGAGCATATGTATAAATCAAGATAATTGATTCAACGGTTTGAAAGGAGGAACAAACTTCATGACGTATAAAATACGTGCCGGAGACGTCAAATACCAAAGAGGCTGCCTTTATCGGAACGAGAACAAGCCGAAGAGATAGTCCAAGACTTGGAGCATAACGGAGTAATAGAACCGTCCATTAATCCTTAAGCATTAATCCACCAGTTGTGCGAATGGTTTGTGAACTTAGATAAGAAAAGCGGATATTAGAAAGATGCTATGGAGGTTGACCATCGGCACCTGACCCCAGACAGTTCTTATTGATGCCCTTTGACATGTGCAGTGCAGCAGCAACGTTTAAAAGGATAATAAAGTTGATCCTGAGAGGGTTGTCTTGGCAAGTGTGACAAGTATACTTGGACTATGCCATAGTTATTGGAAAGTTCTTCCATAAACACCTGAAAATTCTTGAAAAAGTTTTTTAAAGACTGCATATCTACAGCTTAGTCCGGAAAAGTGCAATTTGTTTTAAAACAAAATAAAATACTTGGGTCATGTTGTTTCTGAAATAGGTGTGGCAGTTAACCCACAGATAATTTAGTGTGTAATAGAAGGGCTACAACCAAAAGATAAACATAAATTACGAAACTTCTTAGAGTTGTGCACCTACTATTGTTGATTTGTACGGGGGTTTGCAGACATCGCAAAACCGCTCACAAAATACTGAGAAAGGTGAATCGTATTTATGGAATAACAGCTGCAAGCAGCTTTTTGAAACACTCAAAGAAACCGCACCCATATCGTTACTTTTTAGTGGATGGTAGATTTGGCTTAGACGCCGACACTAGCTTAGCGGGGATAGATATATTACTATTGCAAATCCAAAATCGATAACAATGGGTAATTGGATTCTTTATTAAAGTGTTTCCCAAACCTAAAAATAATTATTGCAATGAACTGCTAGCGATGATTAAGGTTTCTGAATACTTTTACTAATACCTCCCTGGATTGAAATCTTACTGAGAACTGATCACGTAGTGTTGACGTGACTAGTACAGTTTAAGAAACCAGAAGACCAAATAGAGACATGGATTGAAAGACTGCAAGAGTATGACTTTGAAGCGTGGCGCCGGAAGAAAACACCGGAATGTTGGCGCTTTAACAAGACGGCCTCGCCGAGAAGATTGCAAATATTTTAATCGGTTAGAGACATAAGTTGAAGAGCTTCTCTTATACTGCAATGCTATTATTAGCTACGATTGCAGAGCGGATAATGTCAAGCAAGATCAAGAAAGCGACCCAGACCCAAAGTTGTTATTAAAATGGAAGAAAGAAGAACAGAGACCAGTTTGGTAGGAAGTAGCCTCATTTGATCACGTTGTTAAAATATATTGGTCCCAATGAGATTCCTTGCAGGTTCAGGACGGCCATTTTAAAGGATCTTTGGAAATCATTATGGAAGTAAAAGGCGAATACAGTTGGTGGTTCCAAAGAACAGAATAATGGAAGCTTGATAACCACTGCATGATTATCCATCAGGAGATATGAAGAAGTAATTAAAACTATGAGAAAGGACCGCGAACGATTTTATTGGATATACTGTAGGGATGATGTTAAAGAGTGGTGCCGAAAATGTGTTATGTGCGCTTCTGAGAACTGTCTATTGGTGAGGTATAAGGCACTAATGGGGCAATACAATGTTGGTAGCACAGCAGCTGATCCATTTCCGAACACAGAAGCAAGGAATGAATGCATTCTAGTTGAGATGGAGTATTTTAACAAATTGCCCGCAGCATAACCCTACAAAATTAAGAGGCAGTTACGCCGATGGAGATTTTAGTGAAAGAACTAGTTAGTCGTTTCGGAATTCCATTACAATTATATTCAGACCAAGGAAGAAATTTTAAGTCAGCCCTTATTTCAAAGTATCTGCTTACTTTTAAAAGTATGCAAGACAAGAAAAATTCATCTTCATCTCCAGTAAGACGGAATGGTGGAACCCATAAATCTAACGATTGGAAATATTTGTTAGAAGTTGTCTCAAAGCATTAAAGAGAGTATCACAAGTAAGTGACGGCATATTAGTCAGCTGTATACGAGACCACAGGATACGCTACAGCTAGACTGTGTGGATGTGTGATTTGGAGTTTGGTAGCAAGCTTGCAGGGCAGGAGTTTGCTGGAAGTGTATAAGCCGAAAGTCTTCGAAAGAAGTTAAACTCAATTCATTTCACAAGAGTTCACAATAACGTCCAGATTTCCCGTGATTGAATGAAATTCTACTAGGGTGTAAGTTCCAAAACAGGATGATTTCAACTCAATTCAAAGATTTCAAAGATCCTCAGAACATGCTTATAAAGTGGTAAAGAGTATTAGCGATGCAATCTATAAAATAATGAAATTTCCTAAAGTAAAACCTAAAATGGTTCACAAAAATTGGTTAGCCTCATATAGCGAGAGGAATGCGGAATTAGGCCAATAAGAACGCGATCGAAGGACGATTCACACTAAGTTAGAAGGCACAAGAGTTGAGGACAGTAAACACTCATTTATTAAGTTTTTGTCAACCCATTCGGGATCCCGCAAAGTTCGCTTTAGTGTTACCACTAAAGACTAAAAAAAGCTTAATAACCATTGCTTTATTGTATCACTAAAACGGACCGAATGTCTCGGTCCGTCACAATTGAATTTGGGAAGAACTATGGTGATTTAGAAAAATTACAGCAGCAAGGCCCAGAAATTGCACCGTCGTCGCGAAGGAATGCCCAGTATTCAATACCTCGTCACGAAAATCTTGTTCCATCAGAAGTCACGTTATGTAGGCAGGACCTAACCAAATAAATGTGCTGGTTGCCGGTTGCGGTCTAGACAAGCTTAACTGGCGCATGGTACGAAATATGTTAGAGGTAGTAATTTAAGGTACCGGTGTGAAAATCCTCGTGCGTAATTGAAATGCAAGAGGAATTCCACTAACGACAAAATCTATGGATTGTCTCTTTCTCAGGAAATGGGACTGTGAATATAGATTTCATTGCAAATTTCGATATTCGCAAACAAAGTTAGGATCATCCCAAAAGCAAAGTCCACGATCGCTATTACAGAACGTAACGGTCTTAAGGAGAGGGCAGTGTACCAGAATCAGAAATAACAATAACTTTTTAGAAGATTTCACAACATTCGCGAAGGTTCCATCGAAATGAAATAAATTATTGAATCACAAATGACTCATTACTGCAACTTCAAATTTATTACATCATTATTATGACTAATTTTATTCTTGTTCTTACCTGCATGTTCTAAAATTCTTTTTTCCATATAAATAGCAGTTTAAATTCCTTCAGCTTTTAGTTTCTCTAAGAATCTTGTCCTATGAGGTAGCTGTTTTAAATAAATAGTAATATAAACGTTTATTATCAGTGTACTGTAAAATAACTTTTGAGTTGAGTACGTGTAAATAACTAATTCTAATTCAGTGAATATGAATAAAGGCTTTTAACCAATTTACTGGTTTCGTTACAATATTATAATATTACACCACAAAGATATTTGTAATAATTAAAGTAACTTAAACATGAACTCTGCTGTTGTTTATTACAAACCTTAAAAAACCTTACTGCCAATTTCTGTGGCTCGCTTTCTTGTTCGGGTAAAAACAACTTCGCATGTTTCCTGAAACAGTGCGGTATTTCCTTTAGTGGAAATATTAACGAATCTTGAGAGTAACTAATTTAATAGTACTTCTTTTCATCTTTTCAATCAATATCTCTCTTCGTTTCTAATCCAGTTTAACTAAAACTTTGTTATCACCTTTTCGATCTTCTTTAACGATGCAAAACGTCTTAACTAAACTTTAAGGTTACAAGCTTGTAAACGATTCTTCCTTACTGTCTCACGTTGAATAATTAGCTAAATGTCGTAGTTGCTGCATTGAATTCTTTTAAAATTAGTAATTTTATTTTGAATAACTAGAAATTATAATGAAATATTGATATGTAAATATCCCTTGTATATTCGCACACAAAATGTAGAAAAGAGTATAAGACGGCAGAATACTCTATATCTAATATATTGAACGATTCATTAATATATTGAGATTAAAAAAAATAGGGAAAGTTTTAAATGTTAAATGCGTTTGTGGTAATTGAGGTACTCTGCTTAGTAACCCAAGCGTTGCCGACATCAATTGGTGCAACGGTTAGCACGTTTGCCTCTACAACCAAAGGAAGCAGGTTCAGCCACTATCTACGTGGACATATTTTTTAGCGGAGAAAAATTTAGAATACATTCCTTTTTTTTGGATAAGGAGGTAAAATTGCAGGTCCTATGTCAATGCGATTCGAGGGCCAATGGAATTTCCGCATCCCAAAGTGTCTGCCACAAAACATACAAACCACAAGGGTTAATACAACAATTAGTCTTGTACTTCTAAAATAATACTGATTACCTAGAATTGAGCTCAGCTTCATAGTTTAAATTTAACCTTTTACTAAATATTTGAACTTAAAGAATGTGTGAAGACCTGTAAAGCTTTTTAAGTGGGCGGATCACGAAAATTAAATTTCTTTACGAAGTATTTAAAGTTACCTACTTGTATCTGTTAATTCTAAACAACAATTGTCTATTTTCTCTGCGAAAGATTAAAATTTGTACAGTACCAAGCATATTAGCATTGCTTCCATGGTATGCATTATTTGCTGTTTTAGTAGAGATAACTCAACTAAGAACACGTTGTTTACAATTATTAATAAGAT
>JAHWXV010555620.1:0-11874 GCA_024586415.1 Phrixothrix hirtus | reverse complement strand
ATATATATATATATATATATATATATATATATATATATATATATATATCCAATGAATCAAACTTTGCTTAATTGAAGAGTCCCAATGGTACACTCAGTCCACATTTACAAGTAAAAGTTTTAGGAAATAAAGTTTTATAACTCGTTAACTTACTCCAGCAAAGCCTCCAATACGTAATAAAAAATTTTGGAATCTAACGTGCAGGCTCTTTTGCATCCCTAAATCATAGTGTAAAATTTAGAAGATGCATTTTCGGATACCTTAGCGTCTTGTGTAATAATGAACAGATTCATTCGTAGATCCGTTGAAACCATTTCCTTTTCCTTTCACACATTTACTAGTCTTTGAGTTTTAGATCATCTCTCACTATTCCGAAACCGTTTACACCAATATCTGACTTGATAATGTGTAGGAGCATTCACAATAAACGACATTCATTAGTTCATAAACTTTTTTGTTCTTTGACCCCCTACAAGTACACGGTGATCTATCATGATTTTATTAATGTTAAACACAACTTACATTCGAAATATAGGGTGTTACCGAATTAATGTCATTAATTTTAACCTGTTATCACCAATGAAGTTGAATGCGAAATACTCGACCTTTCCACGTTGAAAATTAAAAATTGAACCATAATATAATAGCGAACATTTGATTGGATGTGTTGACGCTGTATACAAAACCCATCGCCGTTCTGCGGGAGTTTTAGATTACATTTACACCAATGACATCATCCAACTAGAGCAAATATGAAATCAAAATGACCGTTTTAATTCTTTTCAGGTTTAGAAATAAGGCAGGCGGTTTCGTATTTGCATACGAAATTAGCAAATGTATTACAGAGATCAGTGACATAGGATTTTATTATTTTTATTATTTGGTTTGTCACCATTGATAGAAATTAATAAAAATACCATCAAATAATTAAGGAAATAATCCATACTAGAGATGTTCTTTCCAGTTATTTGTAAAATGAAAGTATAAAGTTAACGTTAAATTAACCGCAAATCACTCAATAATAATATTAAACTGTTACACTAAAAAAAAATACACGAACTAAAAGCAATAATAATTGTAAAATAGTAAACAATCAATAATTCCCGAATTACCGTATTTTTATTAATGAAGTAAATACTCAAAATAGGGGTGTCACACTTTTGTAAAAATTAAAAATAACTAAAAATTAACTAGCTTAATTTAAAATAATAAATTCGTGTTTTGGACATTTACTTCATAAATCAATGAAATCAAAATACCTTTAACAAAAAGATTAAAAATCTCACCTAATACAGCTTATAACTTTCTACGTAACCCTACGGTCGAATAATCTCTGACTAATTTAATATTACAAGGGGTAACTCGATATTGTAGCATTTTTTGTTACGAGTATAGAAACCGTTTCAGACGATTAATAGTGTAGTAAACTTGTTTATGATATCCTACTACCATTTTAACATCAAATGATTTTAAAAACATCTGATCAAATACATCATTGATGGTAAATCATTTTTCCTGTACTATGTATTTCTGATCCATTAATGCCTGAGTAATTTTCTTTCTATTCCACGTTCTACCTTCCATTTAAACGAATGGTAATAGTTTAGGAACAACCTGTATAGAGATATTAGGATGTGGAGTGAAGTATAGTAATAGATAATTTCATAGAGCTTGTCAACATAAAATTAGCAAATTCACTTGTTTTTTATGGCCATTATATCTTGATGTTATTAAGAGTAGGAAGGCTATAATATTCATATATACTATTTTAGTATTATAATTCGACAAAAAAAATCTGGGAGGATAATTTTACATTGTTGACAACATCCATCATATTGATCGAATTCATCACGTGTAATTTCTATTGATTATTTGGCTAATGTTTTTTCCTACTTTAAGAAGTTAGAATTCATACGTTTTTCTTCAAATTCGTATTATGTAATAAAATTGCTTTGTATATTAATTGTCACTAGCTAATATTTTAGAATAATACACCAATAATGATATCTAATTGGAAAAATTACAAAGCACATATTTAAAATTACGACTAAAATTTAAATGGAATTGTGGCCTTAAGCAGGAAGTTGAACTTTTAACAATTAACATTATAATAAGATGATATTGTATGATTTTGCTCGCGATGTACTTTAAAACTTGTTTACATATATAGCGTCATTATTTTATAGAGAATGCAATATATTTTTGTTACAAACAAATCTTTTTTATCTTCTAAGCCATCCGTGAGCTGTTATTTAATTTAACGTCTAGTAAAAAAGGAAGACAATTAGAGCTTTTTGATGAAATAAGGACATTACCCATTACGCAGTTTAAAAAAATTGCATTTCCGAATATACCGGGTGACCCAGAAAAGGAGTTCATACTTTAGTTACAGACAGAAGTAGATAAAATAAAAAAAAATGCATTACATAAATTTAGTTTCCTAAACGCTTCGTTTTCGAGTTACAGAGTGTTGGCAAAATATTTTATAAATAATTTTTTTTAATATCTTGAAAATGTTTTGACGCATTGCATTGAAACTTGGTATATAGTTTTGACATTAAAGGGCATTTTTATAAACGAAAATGAAGACTTTACTTTAATCAGTGGTGTGCGTTTTAGCACGCTCAGAAATGGTTTTACGAAAAAAATTATACGCCACTAACATTTTTTAAATTGATAGTTTTTTCATTAATTCTAAGTAAAAAAACTTTGTCTTCATTTTTGTGCGCTTGATGTACTGATTTCGAAATAATAATTGAGTTGTGATTTATATTTTTGTGCTCGAAATAAAAACGTAGTCTTTATTTTTACTTATAAATGTGCCCTTTGTCATAACAGCACGTACCAAGTTTTAATGCAATATGCCAAAATGTTTTCAAGATATTAAAAAAAATGATTTCTAAAATATTTTTTCAACACCGTGTAACTCAAAAATGAAGCGTTTGCGGAATTATGTTTATATGAACCTTTGATTTTATTTTATCCAATTCTATCTGCAACCAAAATTTTTATTTTATCAAATTCTGTCTACAGACAGTTTATAATCTCCTATACGCATTGAAACAAACCTTGGAATAAACTAAATATTTATACCTATGTCTTAAATAAATTCATTTTTTATCACAAACCATACCTAAAATAAATGTAAAACTGTGTCAGTTTTAAAAAAACGGTATTTTGGATACCTGGAAATTTTTTTAATTATTTTGTTTGTAAGATATAATTCTACTTTGATTACTATGAACGCTGCTAAGATATACTACAAAAAATAAACGTTTAAAAAGATCTTGTTTAGTTGGTAAGATGCTAAGCTTCTTTTATTGTCAACTATGAACCAAAATTATCCAGGTATGCTATTGACTCCATAACGTATGCTGACGGAAGTGGTTCCAAGCCTTTGCTATTTTTAATCGAGTTTGCATACGAGAATATTAACAGGCAATTTAATGTAGTAATTGTATTTTATATCACACTTTCAAAAACTAAAGAAATTTAATGTTCGTTGCAGCAAATAATTGTTTAGAGCAAGGAATTTTTAATGCGAAGAACATGCAAATTTATTAGTACACGTAAAATTATTTCATTGCAAAACTGCTATTAGATACGTATTTTATAATTTTTTTATTTTTATATTGTATTCATGACTAAAGGGTCTTTCAATTGGTACGCTTGAACTTTGGCAGTTGATTGTGGTTATGTTTGAGTTGGCACCACTGTCAACCTACAATGTTTGTGTTCTGTAATAACTGCCATTTAATCAGGTAGAAGCATACGATTTAATAACCCGTCGAAATTGTGAAAATTTAATATCACAGTTCGTCCTCTGTTCGCCAAACCTTGCGCAAGCTTCATGGAATTTATAGTCGACATGACCGTCTTACTGAGAGCGCAATTCAGCAACTAATTATAAAATTTAAGAAAACCTGTTCTGTTGCTAATCGAGCACAGCCTGTGCCTCACTTAAACGTTCCGTTGAACAAGAATATTGCTGCTGTTGCAAAAAGTGTGCGTGAGAACAAAAACCTCTTAGTTTTTCATCATTCGCAAGAAATTGGCATTTATGCGACTTCAACTTGGCGAACTATGTGGAAACAGTGGTGCCTTTACCAATGCAAAATGCAACTGACCCAAGAACTACAGCCACAAGACTAAGGCACTCGCCGGATGTTTGCTGACTAAATCCTAGAGCAGTTGGAAACGGATCTCAATTTTGATTAAATAATCATATTCTGTGACGAAGCGCAGTTTTGCTTTAAACGCTTCGTATGGATTTTGGTCGGGCGGCGTCAACGGGTCGTATTTCTTCCGAGACGCGGAAAAAAGGACGGTGAACGTCAACGGCGGGAAGTATCGATATGATAACATTTTTTTTGTCTGGAATTGGATGTTATCGACATAGAGAATGGCGCTACGTGCCGCACAACGTGTGACACAATGAAGTTATTGAGGAAAAAATTTCCAGATTGCGTTATTTTGACAAAAGGTAAGATCAATAGGCCACAAAGAAAGATCGTATGATTTAATACCCTTAGACTTTTTTCTGCAGGGATATGTAAAATCTCTGGTCTATGTCAATAATATACAAACAATTAGCGACCTGGAGAACAATATTATTGGAATCATTGATGAAATCCAACCCGATTTATGCCGAAAAGTCTTTGCAAATTGGGTGTTTCAGATCGACTGCTGCAAACGAAGCCGCGGAATACATTTGAACGATGTTATCATTAAAACATAATTGCATTGAATGTACTTCAATTCACAATACACATGTAACTCGTTTTTCAATTTTAAAGATGAGGCGCTCTTATTAAAATATTCTTTACAATGTAAAGTAATACTAAACGAATAAGATTGTGTGTTACTTAAAATTTCTTTCATAAATTAATTATATGAAAATTTAATGTAAATATTACATTTTATATCTCATAAACGATTAAATTTAGATACGCTATAATTAATACAAACTTACATAGAATTAAACGAGAATGTGTTCTATTTACAAAACGAAACATATATTTGAAATACACTGTAGATATAAAAATCAATCTTGTAGATAATCTTCAACAAAGAAATGTGATGTGTTTATATACAATTTGATGCGGAAGTATATAGGTATGTTGAAGTTATAAAATTATATATATATATATATATATTACTATTAATATTACTGAATAATTTATTATTTAATTGTTTACGTTGCGGGAAATAGTTGTTCCCTTTATCAGAGCTCAAAATTGTTTTAAAAACATAAAATTATTACAAGTATATAAATTACTTACATAAAGTGTTGAAAAATATAAAATTAATGACATTTTATAATAAAATATAAACAGAATTTCTAAGAAACAATAACATTTAAAGTATATAAAACAGGAAACCATTACTAAAGGAACAAATCAAAAAAAAAGCTATGAAATATGATTGATATTGATAAATTTAAAAACATTGGAATAAATGGGACTAACAAAGGAACTATTAATTTTACTGTTAATACAATTTTAGTCATTTTGACTGCAAGATTTTCTAAAAATAATCCTCAAACCTCAAAGCTGCACGTCAGGATGCCCAGGATAAAATGGGATACATGAGGATATTGGAGACGGTAAGAAATACAAGATCGCTCAAACGGGAAAAGGTTGCATATTTGCATGGATATGAGTAAACTGTGCTTAGATTTTCATAAATCTGCTCCGTTTCAAGGAGCCTCAAAAATGACCCATAAAAATTTTAGGCCTACTATAAATTATTCAATAGTATCGAACTTTTGATTTTCTTATTGGCACCATATTAGAGCTTTATATTTTCAAAATTGTCTTGAAAATGCTTTTCATCCATGCGCAAGGTTCCTATGTTTAGTAACGAAAAATTATCACAAATATGAAAATTATAATTTGGCCATATTGGCTTGATTTAGGCATACCCTCAAATAATACCATGTTTGTTAATTAAATAATTGCAACGACTCTAACGTTTCTAACTGTTAAACGGTAATTAATAGTTGTACATCTTTCCTGAGGTAAAACAAGTAAGTATTCGCAAGTTTGAAATGGATCGTTTTTCAAATAGTGATGGCCACAGAAATGTATTTCAATAAATATTCGGAAAGACGCAAACCCGGTAGAAATATATGTAGGTGATTGCGTGATAATTTAATAAACTACGGTAATTTCGCCAAGTCGAAACAAAATAAATATAGAAGCAAAAATAGAGAAAATATGGTTCTACAAGCCATAGTTGGTAGTATTTTAAAACATCACAAATAGCATCCGAATCGTGAATGACCTTGCCAAAGGTTTCAAAATGGTAGATAATGAGAAGGATAGAATTTTGCCGATGGTTTATCAAAAAATATAATGCACCGAATTTTACTATGAAAATTCTGCGGTATGTCGAAATCGTTTCACCAACTGTGAATTATTTAATTGCGAAAATAATGTTTTCTGGTCGCATAAAAATCAAATGTGCATTTAATATATTGTAGGTATTCTATTATTACCACTTACATCAATGCTACATTTTTTTTATGAAAATTTAAATTCTACAAGATATTTAAACCGTTTGCAAACAATAATAGCAGATCAAATTATGGAATCTGCTTGCTACTTTATAAAATATGTTTTCCAACAGGATGGCACCTCTAACCACAATAATCATACTGTCACAGATAGATGGATTGTAAATGAGGACCAGATCCCGCTTGATTGCTTTTAATGGGGCTATCTAAAAACAAAATGTATTCCAGCTACTATGAAACTGTAGAAGAATTACGTAGGGCAGTTGGGGATGCAGTCTTTACTGCATAGATTTATGAATGGTCATAGCCTACCATAATTAGAAATTTAAACGATCGCACTTTATATGAATATACATCTAACTTTTAATTTAAAATTTAAAAAATTAAATGTTTAATATTATAAATAATGAAAATTAAAAACTTAAATACATATACAGGGTATCCAGGATATAAGAAGCATTATTTACCATACGTGTACCCAGGCCCTTTGTGAATCTGTAGAAATGTTTAATCCAATTTTTAAAAGTTGTAAATTTTTACGTAAAAATCTATAATGGATATATACCTATATCCTTTACTATTACACATGCTTAATAACATGAACACCACTTTGTTTTTGTTGACAAAGTATCATGTTACATTTTCTACTAAAGTAGTTTTTTCCAGTCAGGTCGCCAGCTGATTTAATAAAAAGTAGTCGAACGTATTTCTTTAAGTCATCTAAGTTTGATTGTATGTAGTATAACACTATTGCTTATTAATTAGAATTATGTACGTATTAATTACTATAAACTAATTTGATAGATATCTGAAATTGACATAAGTTTGATTCACATTAATTTGTATGAACATATTGCATACTGCATACTGCATACAAATTACCTGAAATTTTATTAAATTTATTGACCATTTAGATTTTTAACTATTTTCGCAAAATTTTAATTATACACAACACAAGTGATTGTAAATATTAATAATATGAAGATATTTATCAAAAAAATTTAACATCATTTTAATACAGTTTTGTAAAAGTGAAAGTTATTTAAAAAATAGATATTTCCGTATTTAATAATACAAACGTACTAAAAATGGTATTTATTAAGTAAAAGCCTTGTTTTTATTTTAAAGAAATTATAAACTTGCACAATAACACACCACTAGAAATTTTAAGAAAGAAAATAAGACTTTCTATTTTAAACCATAATTAGCTGAGAATTGTTTTAAATGGTACTCTGAAATCACGTGCGTTATATCGATGCTGTTCGTTCGACTACGGTCATTGGCTAAATATGTATAGTCGACTAGAGATTTCTTGGTCAATACAGTAGACCAAGTTAAAAAGCAGGGGCAGGCTGAAAGCTTTAATTGCACACATTTCGAAAATTGAAATTTAGGCTCATAGTTTATACGCGTTTTTTGTCGCGCATATTAAGATGTGTCTGCTGTTAAAGCAATGCTTCTATATCTCAGATACCCTGTATACAGGGTGTAAGTAAAATATGAAATAATAGTTACAAGTTTTTAACTTGAGTTACAAAAAAATGTGATGGATACAAAAGTGTTTTGGTTTATCATATTTTACTTTATAGGTGTGGCAGTCAACGTTGTTTTTTAAACGGTACCATGTTTTTTCTTTACGTTTTTGAAAAAGCAAATTTTTTTATTTATTAGTGCTATTTTATCATTATGAAAAAAAAAAGAAATAGATTGTAGCAAAATTAGTCTAGTAAGATCAATTATTAATTTTAGTCAAACTTTAAATTATAACAAATAAATAAACAAAGAAGAAAAGAAATTGTTGAAACAATAATAAAATTAATGAAAAATTAAAATAGTCTAAACGCAACAATATAAAACAATTAATATTATTACAATAATAATCGGTGTTTAAAAATTATTTTAGCCCTTTATACCATTCACGTATACTCTGTATATTTTAGCATTTATTAACGCCTTCTAAATATTTCTTTGTATACGGTTTGTTTTACTAACTTAAATAGAAAATATTCAGGAGATTAGGCCACCTCTATGCTAATTCATCTGTTTAAAAAATCGTTATTCAAGTACTTCATAATATGTAGTGCAAAAGTTGGGGGCGCAATGTTTTTTGAAATATTGTCAATACTTCCATTTCTAACGGCAAATATTGCAGTAATCACAAGTATAAGATGATTTTGAAGTATCCGGAGTATCTATCAGCGACTAGGATTGCATCAAGAAAAAAGTTATTCTAGATATGGCTCCCTATAACGTCTGTGGATATTGTGTGTACCTTTCCTCCGTTTAGTGTAGGTTTGTATTCGACCAATATGAACAACTATGTCAATTTACTGTACCGTTTAGCATAAATTTCACTACATTCGAAAACACAATATCACAAGAAAATTTGTCATACACATTACATCTTTCCAACATCTCCTACAAAATTTAATTCTTCCTTCAAAATTGTCTTTGCCGTTTTTAAACTCCCTTGAACAGATGTATGGTTAATCTTCGGAGTTTTCACCACTTCTCTTGTAGAACATTTTGGCGTTTCTTGCATTGTGAATGAAATACTTCACTTATTGATTTAGGCCTACCACATTTATGCATATTATTAACGCTGCTGGTCTCTCAAAGTTTCCAATTAGCATAGAGATTAATCCTTGCGAAAAAATTCGAATATGTTGCCCACCTTGATTTAAGTCCTATCTTTGTACCGATAAATCATTAATATTTCAATATATTGCTTCTCATTCTAATATGCCATGTTTTGATAATAATTTCAATGAGGGCAATAATTATGTGCCATTAGTAAATAGAGAAAAATATATGCTCTTTCTATAACGCAAAGCAAATATATGGTTGCCATAGCGACAGACTAATACAGTTATAGTATACATCGCGATAAACAAAAAACTGTCGTATTCAATATACGTTTGTAATATTTCAAATTAAAAAGTCTTGGCCAAGTATTGGATAATTTTGTTACACCCTGTATAATGTTTTGTCTTAAATTTTTACAGACAATATTGCTACAACTAATTTATCGTCAATGGCATAAAATTAATAGAGAATTTTCGCATGACTACCGGTAAACGGTAACGCTAAATTGCTAAAACTAGACGGGTGCAAAATTTTTCGTACGGTCCAATAGTTAGTTATTGAAACCGGATAAATGCAATAGATCAGTCAGAGTTTATTGAAATACGCTAAAGTAAATTTTGAGGTTAGGTATATTATTTTACCATTTACTTCAATTTACCTGGAATAATGATTGGTGGTTATCGCAAGCTATCGTAAACGAAAGTCTCTAATTTCTCAAGATAGGTCGATTAGCCTATTCTAAAAATGCGACAATTCTTAAACGGTTACTTACATGATGAATATTGTACCGTAAGCATCATATGATTTTAACATTTACGGTGTCAATTAGAATGTAGGTGTGAAAACTCTATTATCCATTACATAAATATTAATATTGTTAGAATTTAGTGATCTAAGACTTCGCTATTTTTGCTAAAGTTGGATATTTTCTGATTTTTGGAACACTCTTTTTGCAGTTGATCAATTGATCTATGTTTAATTTGAATAAAAAATAAGAATATTCAATTAAAATTAATAATAGTTAAAATAAGTATATGAAATTGTTAATTAAATGAAAAAGTATTCCAAAGAAAAGTTTAACATACTTACAGGATGTATTTAAATAAAATGGCAATACATTGACGGTAGTTAATTCATAATATACAGCGAAAATACTTTTTATACATTTTCTAACGCACTTCTTTCAAAATTCTAATTTTTAGTTCAACCCTACATTATAGATGCATAAATTATGTACGAGTCGAGTATTGAGTTTCAGTTCTTCGAAGTAATTGTATTGATGAATTACATTGTTAAAAATGCTAGCTAAAAAATTCCTTACTATACGGTGAACTTGATTATGTACAATGATTTGAAGTTAACAGCATAACCACACGATTCAATTGTTGTTAAATTACGTATTAATAGTTTCATAAAATGATAATTAATATTTGTTTACATTTCTCAAACGCAATTAAAATTATTTTATGGGTAATAACTATTATAAACAAATGTAAATATGATCTATTCTAAATTATTTAAAGGCTAAACACATGTTTAAAATGCGTTTCTTTCTAATATGAATTAAAATATTTCCACGCTAATTACCACGCGAATATTTTAAGTATTAATTTTTTTATTTACCTTAACTCCAAATTATTATCATTATTTATCGATTTATATTACAGCTACTATTCACATTTGGTACAAATAAAAATACGTATCTATTTAGTAAAATAAAATAAATAAACAAGGCTTAGCAGAAATAATTTTCCTTTAAAAGTATTTAGCAACTTACACACAAGTCCTTGAATCTATTCAGCATCACTTACAATTAGTTTGAGTGGGTCAGCATGTGGTATAATTAAATACTAAAATATTTTAAAATTTATTAATTGTGATAGGCTTATTATTGCATATTTAAATCTTGCACAAGATCAATAATTACTGTGAGGTAGAATAACGTGTATACTCGACATGCCCTAGATAATTCCTAAGACCAGGATTAATAAGGGAGAGAAAATAAACTCTAAATGTACAGATACTTATACTTATGAATGCCGACAATACAGTTAAAAATATCTTTTATAATTTAAAATAATTATAAGCGGAAAACGCGAAAAGTAACGGTAAATAAAATTATAATTATAAAAGACAAAGGCTTACGATAAAATTCTAAAATTTAACAAGCAATAATTGCAAATATTTCAAAAAAAAACAAGGAATGGGAATTTAAATATAGATAGAACTTTTAAAACTTTGTAGCAAAGACGATATTTTCGAAACGATCGCATTTAGTAGAAAAGTGCGCTTTCATGGAATTTCACAAACGATAGATATTTTCTGACGTTTTTAGTTTATCCCTTAAAGCTCATTAACATGGCTAGGAATCTCATTTTACTTGCAATTCTTCATATGAGCTTGAATATGCATGGAGTCTATCGCCAAATGATTTCAAAATCAACGGATGAGCAGTGGAAGATTTAATTGCTAAGTTAAACATGATCTTGAGTTACTAAAGTGCAAATTATCTGTCTTAGCCACCGTTTGTGTGTGTGTGTGTGTGTCTGTGTGTGTGTCTGTGTGTGTGTCTGTGTGTGTGTCTGTGTGTGTGTCTGTGTGTGTGTCTGTCGGTGTGTCTCTCTGTGTGTGTGTCTCTCTGTGTGTGTGTCTCTCTGTGTGTGTGTGTCTCTCTCTGTCTCTCTCTCTCTCTCTCTCTCTCTCTCTGTGTGTGTGTGTGTGTGTGTGTGTGTGTGTGTGTGTGTGTGTGTGTGTGTGTGTGTGTGTGTGTG
>JAHWXV010555594.1:0-15744 GCA_024586415.1 Phrixothrix hirtus | reverse complement strand
TCACTAGTTACTCTACAACGACTTTGTCTAGGCCTGTTCTTGAGTGTTCCCAATTCTAAAAATCTTGCATAGGTTTTTGAAACAACGCCCTGCGAGACGTTCAGCGTTGCTGAAATTTGCCTTTGCGACATTTCCTGCTCAACAAGAGCAACAATTCTTCCCCTCTGAACATCTGACAAACCTACGTAGGGCATATTACCTTTTTTGAACATAAAGTTAACTTTACTCTGACGTCTCGGTTTTATAACTGGACACAAATAACAAAATTTTTCAATGTGCACGTGATCAACTTTTAACAATTATTAATCGTATTTCCAACAAACAGCTTTATGTCTTATCTGCATAACAAGTTTTCATACATTTCTTATTATTAGTAAGAAATACTGGGTGATTCCATATAAGTTTGGTTATGTGTATATATATC
Organism: Phrixothrix hirtus; assembly: GCA_024586415.1. Classification (NCBI taxonomy): domain Eukaryota; kingdom Metazoa; phylum Arthropoda; class Insecta; order Coleoptera; family Phengodidae; genus Phrixothrix; species Phrixothrix hirtus. The sequence goes on along the minus strand of JAHWXV010555594.1, from coordinate 15,320 downwards.
TATATATATACTATAGAGAATATTATGGATGGGTACACTCCGATATGATACTTCATATAAATGGTTAATTTCTTCGCCAGGACATTGGGAACTACTTATGGAGATGCTGCAAAACGCCATATACCAGAAGTCGCAACTGCAAGATCCCAAACAATCAAAACTCTGCCAATCTGACGACCACCCTCCTAGGTTTCCGACATCATAAAAATACTGCAAGCTGAAACTATCATATTAGAGGCACTAAGGAAGCGTGTTCAACTTTAATAAAGGCATCGCCAAAATTCTGGGAAGCTTGTCGGATATTCTTAAGAGGTTCATGAAAGCACTCTAAGAAAAATACCATTATTTCGTGGGAAGCTGCAACAAGGTCACGCTACCTACAGAAAGTCAAGAAATATTGCGAAGAAGATGGAGGGACAAAGACGTCCCAGGTGCTCCAATATCATCAAAAAGAAAGATAAAGACTAAAAATGTTTCCATCACATTATCGCATTTTATATCATTTTAAACATAAACACTAGTACAAATTCTTTGTTTACATGGTCAACTCACTTTATAGCACAATACTGTTCAGGCTGTGCTTCACTATTATCTTATTAACTAATTAATAAATAAAAGCATCTACAAAGGAAACAAAAGCGGTGGTTATTCGCCTCATCTAAGAAGAGAACTGCTGCATTGCATTGTTTATTAACCCATTAACTACCACACATGAAAAACAATATTGAAAACATTTTTTTTATTTATTTCCATAAACATAGTCAAATTAAGGGATAATTATAAATAATAAAATTTACAATGCAAAATGGCCTTAAAATAAAATGTTGCGTATGCGCAACACTGGCGTAATATGTTGCTATACTATGAATTTATTTGTCGTGAAATGAATAAAAACACCCTAGGTGCAAATGAACTTTACATTTACTGCACATGTAAACCGTTTGGCTATGACACCCTCGGCAACGTTTTCTTTCCTTTTCTGGGTATTTTGAAATATTGTGGCCAATATTATCCTTTCTGTTTTCTAGAAGTAATCCGATTTTCGGATATTGCCCTTTATGCATTCTTGAAGAAGATGGAGCAGTTACTTTAGGATCATTATTAACTGATTCTATAAGACCACGCGCAATGTATAACTTAAACTCCAACTGGGACGTCTTAGAATTGTTGGCGATGTTGTAAATTTTCCAGGAGTTAACTATTGTACTGTCAATAACGCTGGTAAAAAGTGGCCACCGCCAGTTTTTACTGCGGGTTCTAATACGGTAATTGGTGACGTCGTTATCATGTAGATCAACTTTATCCAAGTACTGATTATATTCATTTATTACATTGGGTTGGTTGATGCTGGCCTCTTTTTGTTCCATTCTGCTAAATCGCTTTACCTTTGAGACAGGTTCAACTGTACCTATATTGGCCATTACAGTTATTACGGAATTATCATTCCGGCATACTACACAAACTTGATTTTGCGGATCGAATGCGTAATCAAAAGAATCCCTCTCTTCTTTAGCCAGTAATTTTGATACTTCGATAGTACAATTACTTATACGATTCCCTCTAACCGTACCACTGGTGAAGAAACCTTTTTGTTTTAGGTTACACAATAAATTATATGACACAAAGAACTTGTCAAAAAATATTCTGTGCTTTTCTGGATTTTTCGCTACATTTAGTAATTGTATTATAGCATCTACTCTTAAACCCAAAGCAGATTTGTTTTCTCTTGAACTACTATATGAAATAAATTGAAATAAGTATCCTTCAGACGAACAAATACACCATACCTATAGCCGAAGTGTATCGGTTTTCCATTTACAAACATCTTTGGTGAATGACGTCCAAGATCTGGCATTATTTCTTCATCAATAGAGAGATTATGGGAGACTAGCCTAAACTGCATCTTTTTGAATTAATTATGTTAAATAGTGGGTGAAGTTTAGCGAACCTAATATTCTTGTCCAATTTAGTGTTACCGGACAAGTGAATATTTTTCTTGATATTACGGAACGTTTTTCTAATCATACAATCCTTTACAAACTGAACACCTTTATCGCAATCACGACTCCAATGTAGTTCAATTTCTGGCAATTTATGGTATCCAGTAAGTACTAAGATTCTTATAAATCTAATTTACATTGCAGTAGTTAGTAGAAAATCATATCTGTTGTTGTCTATAGCGTATTTTATAGAAAAATCAGCAATAAGTTTTAAAACTTCATTATCAAAATAACGAAAAAAGATTTCCATGGGAGACTCTCTGCCAGGTACACAAGAATATTTGGACTTCTTTTTAAGCTTTCTCGATATTGGTTCGTAGACGGTACATTGAGATTCAGATGCAGTATGATCTGAAGGTGTTTGCATTTCGAAAGTACCTACTGCATCTTGCCTAGTCCCATTATCTGTAAATAAACGTATTTTTCAAAACTACAGTAATAATAATGTAGTTTATGTAATCAAAAAAACAAATACAAAGATAACTTTTACAATTTATTTGTAAATAGAGTTAAATTTTATTTTACCTTCAAGTAAATTATCCTCAATGAGCTCCTCTTCTGTTAATTCGTTTACATCTGGTCGAATAATTATAGCATCAATATTACTATCATCAATAATGTCCTCCGACTCTGCCTCCAAATCCATTAGGGTTAGAGCGCAATAAACGTTAGGTATTTTATTATTGCTACTATTTGACATCTTTTTACTATATTAAAAGCACCAAATAACACTATTAACAATATTAAAAAACAATAAAAAACTAGGCACCAACAGGAGAAATGTACACACTTCCACTAGAAAGACAATGCTGTCATACCTTTCCACGTAACTGAATAGACTCCGAGGTTCGCTATAATGACTAGAATTTCCACCGTTGCTGCGCAAACGCAACATTAACCTCTTTTGCTTTATTTGACATTGAAAAATATGTATTATTGTAATACCCTATTACAGTGTTGTTTCTTCATGCTTTCGCAATATTTTAATTAAATATAATTTTCAATTATTTAAAAATTACATTTACTATACCGGAATTTGTGAAAAGGCGCACAATTTGTACTTTTTAGCCAATTTTAACCCGATACAGAAATATAGTTTTTCAATGCAGCGCTTCACAAAATACTCCGTGAGTACGCTGAAATTATAATAAATAGTATTAATAAAAATAATTCTGAAAACTGTTTCCTACAACCCTAAAAAAAATTAGATTGCGTACGCGCATCACCGGCGCTTAATGGGTTAATTGCAGAAGTAACACATGCCCAAGAGTGAGAACGTTTAAACGTCGTCGTATGAATGGTCTGTTGAAATGGGCTATAAATTATATCCGAGTAGACAACAGCATTAGATGGCTTACAAAGATGGGTTCAATGTATATAGAATTCAGCATTACCAAATAAATTCACACCATAGGTATTTTTAATATACATGGATTTTGATGTTACCAATACTCAACAACAATAGTGAAAAATTCTAGTTTAGCAATTCGTACAACTATAATTAAGATGTTGAAACAGCGCTATTTTTCAGGCCATTAAACACGTGTCACAAGTTTAATGTAGCTATTCCTTTAAAATTAAAAACAGCATAATGAAATCAAGTTCAAAATATTACTTCTAATGTAAATTTAAGATCTCCTGGTATAGCTAATTTATATTAATCTGAATTTAACTTACAGGAGGTCAGCCTTATCTCACCTGTTAACTAAACAGTTCCTCAACTAATTTCGCCTGCTGCTTTATTACTGAATAAATTATGACATTTTAATATTTTAATTTAAAATACTATCCTGAAAATCCGCAAGGATCAAAATACATTTACGAAGCAAATCATTGATAATTTAGCATTCAAAATTTAAGAAATATTACTAAAGTGAAAGCTCTTACGAGAAAACCTAAAAGTTCAACTTTTACCATTAATCTTTAGATGTTCTACTTTTCTTAAACCTAAGACGCGTTTTCAACTCCAAGATCAAGTAATATTGTATGTTTGAGTTGAAATATGCTACAGACAACATTAATATTTAATAACAATTTCAGAAAGCTAAGAATATATAATGCCTTTAAATTACTTTCATAGATTAATAATGAGGTATACATTAATCCGGAAAACTTTATTATTTATTTTAATCAAAACTATAATGGCTGATTTAAATAAATAATAAATTAAAAATAATGTAGTGCAAAATTTACATAATTAGACTGAAAAGGGGATTCATCCAGGTAGGATGTGGACTGGCACTATATTAATAGCATAAAATCATGCAAAACTCATGTCGTTAATATTTAATATAGCAGAATTTTAATTAAAACCTGTAGTTACTGTATAAGCTTGTTTATATATCCAAACATAAATTTATTATTTATGATAGAAGGATATTTATCAAATATATACTAATTGCAGCATATTTTAAACAAATAAATCTTTATCTTTAATTTCTACAACATACACATCTGTATTGGTTTATCATTAAGTAACACCTTTATATTATTTATTGATATACATTTTTATTCAATTTTGACACTTACGATTTAAATCTGTAGTTTACGTTTTCAATACAAAAATACAACAATAAAAGCTTTAGATTTGAAAATGCACTACGCCTGATTTCAATAGCCAGATATTCACATATAAATAGAAGAGATAGTGTATCGCTTTTCCTAATGTGTTGTCGGGATTATAGCATAGAAATCGAAGCAGTCGAGACGAGATACGACGATATATCTGTTTAAATGCATGAAAATGAGATTGGATTCATCAGATTAAAATATTTTTGCATAAAGTAGATATTTTAAACAAAATTCTTATTCTTATCTTGATGCACTAAAACATATATCTAATTTTAAAATGTTATAAATATATATTTATAGTACCTATCCTATATTTAAATTCCTTTATAATGCAACAATCTCGTAAAAATCCAATAAGACCTAATTTTCCTCCGAAAGCATCCCGATCGCAGATCTTGCCAGAAGCAACATTTCGGGCGACCAAATTTTTCATCAATTTAATGGAGATTACGCACTTAAAAGGTTTTATAAATAAAATTTCTTATTTTAGATGAAAGGTTATATAAAGTATATGGAATATAAAAGGGGTATTATATTTGGTAAATTGTGATATTATACAATTTTTATGTTAATAGTTACAAACTTTGAAGTATTATTTGTACATCAGACGCATTCAAAATTGTTTGGCAAAATATTTTTCTTTCAAACGCAACTTAATCTCACTATTTGGGAAATATATAATCAAACATATTCCATTAATGAGTTTCTTTAACAGACACCGAAAATTTATATCAAAGTTGGGAATTTCAATGAAACAATAGCTGAGTGTTCTGCCTGTAAAGCAAACAATATATATATATATATCGCAATGTGATTCCATACCGACAGACTTACAGATATTTCTTAGGCTCCGTATACATTGTATTTGTTATAAAATCGATTTAGTTGAAGTTGGGTGCGTAAGCATAATATCGTTTCAAGTCGGAAAAAATGCGGATTCGCAATATCATTATTAATATTAAAATACAAAAAGACACCGATTTTCCTACAAATATAAATTATCTAATATCCAAAGTAACTAACTGTAAATATACCAATCCTGCATATGAACAAAACTTGAAAGTACAGCTCTTTTCAAATACACTATTTTAAAATTATTGTATGTACAATATTGTAATAAATATGGAAAGTATGCTAAAGGCAAGAGAAGTTACTAATATGGGATACGGCTGAAAAATAATGCATACTGGCACTTAATTGCAAAACACAAACCCATACGCAGCCCTGGGTGACACAGGTTTGTAGCTACATTATCCCTCCATTCTTATTCCAAGATGCGTTACATTCAGTTGAATTGTTTGTCATCAGTATTCATTGCCATAACATTGCGAACACCTGCTGGACGTATTAATCATACGGACGCTCATAAACGTTCAAAGACCGTTTAAGGCTTCAAAAGGATAGATATGAGTATGGTGAACAGATAGACGATAGAATGTCGTGGTTTTCAGGTAAGTACCTTAAATGTTTCCCACTAACGTCGCAGCTGAGACCCAGTTACAGTACACGACAATTCATACCACTCTCGCATCGATGAATTGATCCAACGTGATCGTTGAATTACTCAATAAATAGCGAACTAGTTGGGAATATCGAATAGTTGGGTTACTGAAAAAATTGTTCACACTGGGTACACACATCCTTACCGCAATCAAAAAGGGCTTGCGAAGCCCCGTTGAAACGTTTTCGGAGCGAAGCTGAGAAATTCCTTTCCAACATTATTATAGCTGATGAAATTTGAGTCTGGCACTTCGACCCTACTGAGAAAAAACAGACTACGGAATATGGGCACTCTTCCTCATCGAGGTCGAATAAATTGACCCAGTTTTAGGATGTTTACGGCTTGTTCATAACGGAATACGTCGAACAAGGGATTACGAACGATATTTTGAAACATTGTGAGCATTATGGTGGCGTAGTCAATATGTTCGGAACAATAATAACCAAGTATTATTTCATTATGGTAATGTGACGATACAAACCTCGCATGCCACACAGCAGACACTTATCAGGCTAAAGTTCGATGTCGTTATACACATATTGGATCTCGCGTCCTGTGAAGAACAAAGTAAAAGGAGAAAGAAGATTAAAGGAAAACTAAGAAGCTACAAACTCAAAATATATATAACTAAAAATAAATATCAAGAGTTATTGACCAAAAAATTCGGAAAACAGAAAGAAGAAAATGATCAAGAAAAAACGTGGAGGTGCAAAAATGTTGTACTTGAAACGGAATAGCAAAAACAGGAACTACAAATATCGAAAAGACAGATTGGTGAACGATAGAAATTAAAGGATGTATCAAGCACAAAAAGAAGTAATAGAAAAGATACCTTCAGACAAAAACAGAAGCAAATCACGAAGTATATAAGCAAAACGGGAAAGAGATAAAAATAAAGATTAAAGAGGCGAAGCAAGAATCTTTCGAGAAATTTAGAGAAACAATGAATAAGAATTATAGAGAAAACCAAAAATTATTCTATGGAAATATCTCAGAAATAGGAAATAATGTAATGTGATCAACATAAAAGGTAAAGGAGGAAAAGTAATTACGCAAGAAGACGCAGTAATGGATAGATGGAGGCAATATTTGGAGGAATTAACAAAAGCAAACGGAGAAATTCTAGAAAAAGGAATAAATATAAAACAATAATACGAGGCAGAGCTAGTAAAAGAGGAAAAATGTAACCGGCGTTATGAAAAGGCTGAGATTGGGTAAAACATTAGGAACATAACATCACACCATAAACGATGAAATTTATGAGAGAGGAAGGAAGGGAAGAGTTAAGTAACATAATGAGTGAAGCATGCTCACAGACTGGAATAAAGGTAAAATTTTATCAATATATAGAAAAGGAGACAAGCCAAACTGTGAAAATTACGGATAAATAACGCTGTCAAGTATCCCAGGGAATCTGCTAGCCAGAATACTAGCAAGAAACAATGTGGACTTAGAGAAGTAAGAAGTGTGCAAAATCTAATATTTATCATAAGTCAGACTAGTGAAAAGGCACTAATAAAAAACTAAGGATATACACATATGTTCCATATATCTAGTAAATCCCTTTGATATGGTGCACAGGAAAGACATATCGAAAGTATTGGAAAAAAGAAAAGTATAAAAAGGAAATATTAATATATAAGGAACAAAAACATAGTGAGAATCAATAATGAGGAATGAAAGGAATTCGACAGGGAAGTACGCGCGCGCTAAGCCCGTTGCTGCTAGATGACGCTATAAAGAATCTAAGAAAATATTGAAAAACTACAGCTGCAGTATTGGAAAAAGAAAAAAATTAATTAAATGAATTAATATTGGCAGTTGATAAGAAAATCATTATGGAATGAGAAGAGAATCTTCAATATAACCTACAAACTGTAGAAATGAAACCGAAGAAGACAAATATGAAAATAGTCATAGGAAAAACCAAGAGTATGATAATATCATCAGAGAATAATGAATATAAAATTACATTGCAAAGAAAAATAGTAGAACTGGCAGGCAGCATTAAATTCCTAGCATTCATACTAAAATAAAGTGGAGGAATAGATATGGAGACAAATCTAATAATAGGGAATACTGAAAGAACGTTTAGTGTGATGAACACGTTCTTGGATAAAAGCGAAATACCAAAAAAGGTAAATGTATAAATACCAATATGCCGTACAATATGCCGAAACATGGACATTATCAGAAAGATAAAATGGGAGCACCAACGCAATAGAAATGAGATTTTTAACAAAAATTGAGGGATAAACCAAAAGAGAGGGAATAAGGGATGAGATATATAGGCAGCAACTGTAGGCGGAAATAGTAGAAGGCAGCTGAGATGGTTCATATGAAATATAGTATTGTTTTCGTGCAAAATTTTCGATGTTAAATAGTGGAATAGTGGAATACAAGTTTTCGGGTCACCTAAGTTCGAAAATCATGTCTTTAAAAATTGGTCTGTCTGTCTGTGTGTGTGTGTGTGTGCGTGCATGCGTACGTGCGTGAGTGCGTACGTGCATGCGTGTGAACAGAATATCTCTAAAACAAACTGTCGTAGATAGACAAAATTTTATACTTTAGTTTGTATGAATCTTCCCACCGGACTGCAAAAATTTCACTAAAATTAAATAACCAGAAGTGCCACTTTACTCTTGTCATTTTTACGTTTTTCGCGATTTTCTCGAAAGCGGCCATAATGATTTTTTTAAAATTTATTCTGTTTCTTAGACATCTAACGCCCTTTCATATTATTAAGATAATTTTTCAGAAAAATGTGTGTTAAACGAATAACCGGAAGTAGTCATATCATTAACTTAGAATAAAATAACTACGAAACTAAGAGTCCTAAATAAATGAAAATTTACATGAGATTCTAGTTATCTTTGTATGTTAAATCAAGGATTTTTTTAGAACCGAATAAGCGGAAGTACAACTTTATTTCTGTTATTTTTAGATATTTTCCAAATTTTCCATTTTTCGGGATTTTCTTGAAATTGGCTAACGATTTTTTTAAAACTTAGGAAATTTCTTAGCTACTTCATTCCATTTTATATAAATCAAGCTATATCTCTAATAAATTTTTGAAAATCGAGTAACCGGCAGTGTATTAGTTACGAACAACCTATCTCAAAAACTAAATACGATGTACGAATGAAATTGTATATTTAAGTTTTTATCTTCTGCATATGAGGCATCAAGAATTTAGGTAAAATCGAATGACCGGAAGTGCCACTTTATGCTTGCGATTTTTAAGTTTCTTTGCGATTTTCTCGAAAACAGCTATAACTTTTATTTTTAAATGTGCTACGGTTATTATGTATTTAATGCCCCTTTATGTGAACATAACAGTTTTTCTGAAGAAATGCGGTGAAGCAAGTTATCATAGAAAATTTCCGGAGTTAAGCAGCTGTTCGCTTGTCCAGAAACTTGGATGGGTGACCGTTACAATTATCGTTTCCAAAATAAACGTAGAAGATAATCTAATCATTTGTGGACACTATTGACATATTTATGTGGGTAAGAGAAAGTCGTGTGTTATCTCACACAAGGTTTTTTTACTTATGTTTATAAAAATTTGCTCTGTTTATTTGTCAATAAACAAGAAAGGTGTCTATCCTAAGGGTAATAAAATATTTGAATTATAAAGAAATTAATTTAAAAATTAGAAAATCTGTTCCTGAATGAAATTTGAACATCGGGCCACTTGGTCACAAGGACGGCAGTCTAACCATTATACTAACGTCCACCTGAACAATTGTAGCTGTTGAAATGCGCTATTTTATGTACACTGTTTTTTATTCTATTAAAATTGATAATAACTTGAAATTAGTTAATAATGTGTAATACACTTAGCCTTATCTTATACAACTTTTAATTGTGAACATTTTTTGAGTCGACATTTTATTATCAAATTAACCGGGGAGATAATATAAACAATATAAGTAAAACATAACATTCAATTTACTATATTCACCTTTACGAGTCACATACAGTATAACTGTTGACTAAATTATAGCAATAATTAGCTATTCATTAAAAATCCAATTATTTATAATTAAATTTGTAATCATCTAAGTCGACATACAAGTAAACCAGTATCGCATGTAGAATTAAAATTACAAAATAGTTGTAACCAAATAGACGATGCCTTCGATCTCTTTAAGTTAACATATTTAAGATTGTATGTTCTGTACATACATACATAAAGCTAAGAAACATTAACTTTGTAAATTTAAATCTTGGAAATAGAGACTGCTGAAGCTAAAGAAGGCAAGATTTATAAAATCTACATACCATGGAAAAACTTAAACTAATCGTGAGAACCTTAGTTAACGGCCAAAAAATTCAAATTCTATTGGTTGTTGGTAAAACCTGCCATGGGAATCCAAATATTTCCTATATAAGATAGTACCTCATACAAGATTTAAAAATGCCAAATATCACGTTTTTTCTTTAAGTCAGCATTAAAGAGGCGGTTACTAGTGAACTAGATCCGTTTGTAGTAAACTTTATTGTTCGATAACTTAATAATTTAACATAGAATATGTTATAGGTGGTCGCTTACGAACGCTTAAATCATGAATTACTTACAAGGTACCAATTAATCGTGAGGAAAGAAAGGGTAGATTTGGTCAGTTAATCATCAAGCGTTAACAGGTATAACTAATGTGTGGTGCTTGAAAGAAATTGAAATAGATTTCCAAGAAACTTTCATCGGAGAATAGAGATAACCGATTCAGTTTATCAGTTATACATGGCTATTTATTAGACTAACTTTTAATTCATCAGCTTTGTGGAAATAGATTTATTCTTTGCTAAAATTGTAATATTTTTTAGGAAGAAAATATGTAAGAAAGGAAATTTTTAACCCCTACAGTTCTTAAGATACTTACTGCTCTATTTCACTGCTAATTTAAATTGTTTAATTAATACTCAGTAATTTTTTGGGTTTGATTTATTCACTTTTAATTAAATCGAACACGTTTAACTTTGATTGCTGTAATATTATTATTACGTTATTAGCTTTTTGTACTAAATGTTTTTTTAATAAACTTTTTGTTAGTTATGTCCTACTTAAATAATAATAGTTTAGACAAAGGCAAATATCTTTAATCAAAGCGGTTTTGTTTTTACGTGGAGCAAGTACGTTATTGTAAATACAAGACCATAGACTATAGTTCATGTTTTGAAGAGTTATATGAAACTAATAGTCCTTCTCGGCTTAAAAAATAATTTATATCAACTTAATTGTATCAGTAACCAAAATATAACTGAGATCTAGATATTCAACGACATTTTATAGAAAGCATAGAGCGATTACCTAACATTTGAATATAGGCAGTACAATAATTATACGATATCTTTCGACAGTAAGAGTATTTTAAACCGTTTTCTATTTTTTGCAGTATCCAACAACTTCTGCGTTTTGAAAATTAATATGATAACATTTTATAGAAAAGTGTTTCATATAAAAGTTGATCAGTATTTAATTCTATGTTTTTCAAAAGACAAAATCATAACGAATAACATTTTCATTTTTTAATGAAAAGGTAATGTACATTTGATAACGTTTTTTTCTCATTTCAGTGATGTAAAAAGCTTTAGCATAAGTAACGTTTACATTAAAACGAAGTGTTTAAAAGTGTATTTCAGTATTAATCCAGTCGTAATCATTTGTTGAACTATTCGTTTTAAAAATGTAACGAACTGAATGTTTTTATAACTAATCCATTTTACAGTTCATATAAAATGTTCAAAGTGTGCAACATTTACAGTTCGACAATACCAAGCCGTCTTTCAAATTCATTTATCGCATTTTGAATCAGTTTATGTGTGATAGATAATCTCTGTTACAAGTGCTGTCTTTTAAATTTTCATTATCTAGTTATACTGTAATCGATTTTAAATTTTTAAATCTTGAAACAATTGATGTGTTTTAGAAATGTCAATTAATAACTGAACTTAAGTGAAAAATTTTTCTTTTATTTAATTGATTGGGATATTTTGGTTAATGAGAATATAGTACAGTTTATAGATAACATGACTCCCTCTGACTCATTTATCAAAGGTAATTTTGTCAGATAAAATGTAATTTCTACGAGAACCTGTTGCCTACCAATTCGACGAGAAAAACTGACACTTAACTGAAAGGATCGAGCAATTTTGTCAGTGACAATTTTCGGAGTCAAATTGCTTTGGGAAATAAGTTCGAGTGATTGCAACTATGTACACTTTATCCAGAAAAAATCGCAGGCTCGAATGTAATTTAGTAAGATAATTGCACGACTACAAAATAATGAATTTAAAACAAAAAGTATAACAGCCAAAAAATGTATACTAAATTTGGGACACCAATATTTACTAAAATAACTTTTTTAAAAATAATAATAATATATAATATTTAATTTAAAAACCGAAGCAATTTTGGACGCACAATTAAAATTAGCTGTCACATTGACGGATTATAACGCAATCTATATATATTTACTACATTTAATGAGTGGGATACTATGTCAAAGGTAAATAAAAATGTTATCTCAGAAAAAATAGCAAGTTCCTATATCTTCACTTAACCACTGGTAAAGTTGTTATTTGTTTACGAGATTTTCTATATAGGAGCGTAATTTTAATAAAAAATCGTATTCAAATTTTAATGATACTGGAATAGTCTTTTATTTTGTGGATGGGGCTTCGCAGTACTGAAATTTCTTTAGCCCTCTTGGTTTCAACTACTTTGGTCATTTCGCCATCCATACTAGACTTTGTTGTATCGGTGAGTTCTATTTCCAGTAGAAATTTTTAACATGCAGAACATCCCATTAACACAGGATCTATAACGTTACTTTTTTATGCGCAAAAAAGGCGTATTTCATAAATTTGTCTTCGCTGAAAAATTTACCCACTTCGATCGGGGTTGAACCCGTATCCATTGAGCATAGAAGCAAATATGCCGATATTGGGATACAGAGAAAGCAGGGAAAGACAGGAATGGTTTGAAATCTATTTAATAAGGTGTACCTCGCATACCACATTTCTCAATATAGTATAGGTAAAATGCTCCATAGATTTCATAAGGTGAATCCTGTGAAGGCTCTTCCAAGCACGTTCAATCCTAAAACACTAAATTAGTACCTTTTAAAATGGGCAATATTGCGTGCTGAGGAGTGGGCATTTTAATTGTCAAAGGAAGCGTTAGGCATGACATCCATTTCAGTTATTTAAAATCACTTTACGAGGGCGGTCTGATTAGTGAGATAACTAATATAGATCTAGCGCCATAATCTACGCGTGCGTATCATTTATCTAATATATCATAAGTTATAACAGAGCTGTCAAAGTTTTATCCAAATACGTTACGTCCTTTGTCCCTTACAGTTGTTTAAACTAAACGTGTTACGTTATTTTGTGCATATGGACGAAAGGAACCTTCGTGCTATGACTAAACATTTCCATATCGCCGGTGAAAAAGTCAAAGAAACTAAAGAAGAGTTAACCGGAAATCTTCGTCATTATATAAGTTAGTTTGTTTCTAAGCGAATGAATTTAAACGTAGCCTTACGACTACCGAAGATGAAACTAGCTCAGGACGTCCGACAGAGGCTACTACTAACCAGCTGATTGGAAAATGAAAGGAAAAGCGACCACATTTGGCAAGAAGGAAAGTGTTGTTTCATCATGATAATGCACCGGCTCATTCACCGAACATTGTCACGGCAAAATTAGTTCAATTACCATTCAAAATACGTCTTTATCCACCTTACAGTCCAAATTTAGCTCCATCTGGGTTTTCTTTGATTCCAAACTTGAAGAAATGGCTGGGTGGATATAGATTTTCATCTAATGAGGAAGTGATTATAGAACCATATGATTATTTTGAGGCGTTAGATTGCCCTATTATAGTAAAGGCATTAAACGACTTAGGCATCCTTGGAACAAGTGCATCGAGTTAAAAGGCGACTACGTCGAAAAGTCAATGCAAAAAACTTGAACAAAATATTTTCTTTTGTACCACTTACCTTATTTTAAAGACCACCCACGTATAATAGTAGGCAAGCGCAAGGACCGATGTGACACAAAATGCGTTACTGCTATAAAGCAACCAAAGGGCACGCATAAATTTTGAGAAACAATGCTTTAATGATTCGTGTTAGACATTAAATCAACATAACTCTATTAATGATCGAACTACAACTTATAAATATTTATCTTACATTCCTTACCTCACAACTTATATTAAAGACCTTTTTGATCATTTTCCTTTTAAAACTGTTTATACTTCTGCTTTTCCTGTCAAAAGACTTTTCTCTAATGTTAAAGATTATACTTCGGTTTTATTAAACAGTAATTTAGTTTACCGAATTAACTGCAACACTTGTGGGGCATTTTATGCTGGTCAAACAATGCAACGTCTGAAATACCGTCTTATCCAATATAAATCTGATTTTAAAAGAAAACCATATTGTTGCAGCAATTCATGTTAATGAAATAAAACACGTTTTTGATCTTGGTCTTATTAAAATTATATGTAAATAATCTGATTACACCAAAAGGTTATTTTTTGAAAATTTGGCGATTAAATTAACGGATAAATGTTTAAACAGTAAGACTGACTGTTCTTTAGTTAGTTCCATGTATGCAAACCTTTTTAAATACATAAAATTTTAAAATAATTTTCTTTTTGGTGCTTTTTTTTCAATTTCATTTATATTTATGTATATGAGTACATATGTTTATATATGTATAATGTGTGTTTGTGTATTTATATACATGGACGTGCGTGCACGTGCGCGCGTATATTTTTGTGTATATGTATATGTAGAAATTTACATGCATATTTGTGTATAATACATTTTTTTCTCTCTCTCTTTCTTGTTAGTTGTCTAGATCACTTTACTCGTACAAAATTAATTATTAATAATGATTAGCTTTTCCTTGAATGTTTTTCCAAATGCTATGGTAACTTTCTATTTATTATATTTATGAAAAATTTTGAAGTCCTTCAAAATATTTTTACAATTATACATGTATAGTTTTTTAATTTGATGTTATTATTTATCTAAGCCCATCTATATTAGAACATTATATTAATTGTAAACATTTTAGGCTCTGATGAAGGGACAAACCTTTTCCCGAAACGTCAGCAATTAATCAGTTTTTCCCTGCCTATATAATATTTATATAACCCAAATTCTGGACTTTTTCCAGTAAACATTATAATTATATATATATATATATATATATATATATATATATATATA
>JAHWXV010555521.1:0-14881 GCA_024586415.1 Phrixothrix hirtus | reverse complement strand
TATTTGTGGAAAGATTTAGTATTTATTTTTAAAATACTTAAATCTTTCCATGTTCTAAAATTAATTATTTATAACTAATGTTAATTTTACGAACAATATATATCGGAATTTTAAATTAATGCAGAATAAACGTTAACAAAAGTTTTTGACCTCGAATTGTGAAAACTTGTCAATTGATCCGGAAAGAAACTTTAATGAAGTTTCACGGCCAGTTGTTGTATTTAATGACGAGAATCAAACTGGCTTCCCAACAAATTTTGTAAAAGGCGACTTTAACTTTCAGTCCCCAAAAGTAGTATCGCAAGATATTAAAGGTTTGTTCGAATAACATGGTAACCAAATATACATCGTTTTAAATATTCATAATTATTAACAGTTTCGTATCCAATTTAAAAAAAAGTGTTTCTATCACCATTGTACTATATAAAATCTTTAAGAGAGCCTCTTGACTGAACTCTTAAATTAACCTTAGGAACATTTTGAGAGGTAAAAATTTTTACAAATTAATTTTTAAGATATCCTAAAAGTAATTAATTTAAGAGAGAAGTTAATAATGTTTATTAAAATGTTTTCATTTAGGGCATCGGTGCTACAATTTTTTTTTAAATTGCATGTAAAACTGCTAGGGTTGCCATGTTATTCGAACGGACCCTTTACTAACGATGGAGATATGACTAACCTTCTTCTAAACTTGACAATCGAACGCATAGTACCCGTAGGGATACGGAATTACTTCCCTCACATCTAAAGCTGACCACTGCTTTTATAAAATAGCTCAAGGTGAATTCAGTGCTAGATCCAAGGATAGCGAATCCTGTTAATATACCTACGCAAGTTATTTAGAATTGTTTAAGAATCATTGACTGAAATAATCTTTATTTGTGCTTTTCGGGTCTTATTACAAACTATTTTCTTTTTGTTTACAATTATAAAATTCAGCTCTAAACTCTGCTCTTGCATTTGAAAACAGTAAGTAAATTTGAAAATAATTTCATTTATTTTTTTTCTAAATATTTTACAAGAGCATGGACTTTAAACTTTATTAAAAACGCTTGTCTTTGGAAACTTGCGCCCACGGAATAGTTTATACAGTTTTGACTGCTTATTTGCTTCACATTCTATCTAAAATGGCAGGCTCGTTGCAATTTATTTTTCTTATACTTGTAGCTAGCTTGCAACTGGAATTTTTTTTCGTAGGTTCTTGCATATGTTTTTATATAATTAATTCATTGTTTGCCCTTATTTGTGTTCCTCACAATAAAGCACTTGGCATAATTCATTGTCACACTTAAGTATGACACTATACATAAAAACATTTATTTATATATCCTATTTTGAAATAATTATTATGTATTTACATTAAACGGTAATGCTAAAAAATCCAAGCCGCTTACAGTAAGCTTTCATTCTTTTAACTTTTAACATATGCGTTTTTGACTATCAAAAGTAGGGTAAGTAGTACAGTTGTTGACATACTGGTAGTTATTGACATTCCAAAATATAAAAAGCTGTAATAGTATTTCAAATAGTTGCTTTTATACGATCTTGTAAACATTAGAGACATCTATCATTTCAGTTCAATTTTACAAAATTTGGTTTTACAGATTAATAACATCATTAGTTTTCAGACCAAATGTGCAGTGCGGTGTTGCATCTAACTAACGTTGCTCTTTTTTGTGAATTTCTTAGGTGAGTACTATTCAGATGATAAGCTGTCAAACTCGTTATAAAGTGGTATTTGTGATGATTGCAATTTTAGCATGTTCTAAAAGGATGGTCTAATGTAAAACATAACTTTAATTTAGGTAATACAATACTTTGTAGCATTTTTAGGTGGTGTCAACTTATATACCTGAAACTTATGCTTTGGTTAGTTATAGACACTCAAGAAAATGTCAACTTAGAGGACGTTTTGGATTGACCAAAAAGTCCTAAAAGGGAAAGCAAAACCAATTGTGAGCGTGCTCCATTTGTATATCATTAAGGTTTATGGAAATTCAAAACGACAAAAATACTTTGAAAAAAGAGAACGGAAGATAATTGCTAGTAAAGAAATAAAATATTAACAAAAAAGAGGGATCCCAAAATGGACATTACAAAAGAGAAAAACTGTTGTATTATTTGATATAGGAATGTTACCAAATGCAGTTGAAAACATACTAAAAATTGTATTTAACGAAAATAATAATTTTAATACAAATACACCACTTATTACGAATAGAACTAAAGGAAACTCAAATTTGGATGCTGTTGCGAACATAGTTGACAAATCTTCACTTTTATTGGATACAATTCAAAACCTAGACAATTTAAATGTAGTTGAAGATCTAAATTCTCAAATTTTGAAAACAAATTTATCAATTTCAAATAATGTTTCAACAAAATATAAAAAAATGTAAAGCTTTTGCCACAGTTGTGCAAATAATCATGTGACGGTGTTAAATGCGTCACATGTCTTATAAAATACAACTTTATGTGTCTACTAAAGTATAATATGATTTCTTTAACTAACCCAGCTACTATATTTAAATGCAAAACTGGTACTAAACATTAATTTATCACTTGTTTTACATAATTGTTTTGGTAGGCATTTATTAGATGTTTTCTATTCTTCATTTACTGATAACATTAGAAGAAAATGTAACTAAGTCAATAGCTGTATACCTTCAGGACAGTAATAATTTTTAGTATGTCAATAACTACGTTTGCATGTGATGTGACAATATTTTGATAAATTATCATTTTCTGATGATTTATATTTTACTTTTAACTTTTTTTATTAATTTAAAATAGCTGCCAAAATTATATTTTAAAAGTAAATAAATAATAGGCATATTAATCTAACTAAACGCATTTAAATTAATGGTACTTACTAAAATGTCATTAACTATACTACCCTAAGGCCCAATTTCATAATAACAACGTTAATGTGGCATTAGTTAACTATGAAATTAGTTTAACGTAAGAATTAAACACTCCATTAAAAAGTTGAATTTCATAATTGCTTTATGGTAAATCATGTACTAATGTAGCAATTAATGAAAACTATCTAAAGTTGACTATTCTGAAATCAAAATTTTAACCATAAAGTGGCTATATTTTAATCTGCGTGATCTAAAAGCATTATAACCTTTAATTTGAAATCGTCGAATTATTAATTTAAATTTGAAAAAACTATTTAAAAATGAGCAATGAGAATAAAGTGTGCGATTCGGTAATTATTAATAAACGTCGAAATCGTTACAATAATTTTATAAAAGAAGAGGAAATGATGTTATAACTATAAATTGCAAAATTTAAAGATATTATTGAATGTTAAGGCTACAGACAAAGTAAATAACAATGAGAAGACAATATAAATAGGGAGCTATCCATTATTTCTCCAAGGTGAACTTTACAATTGTACAAAATGTTAGAATGATACATGGCAGAATATTACAAATAATTTTAACGGCAAAAATAAAAGCGTAAGAAACATGCCTCAACTAAAAATCAAATATGACAATTTAAAAATCAAAGCAAGAAAAATAGCTGCTGAAAATAAAAATTATATAATAAGAACTGGCAATGGACCTTTTTGTTGTAGGTTTAAGTTGCTTTTCTATTTTATTTAAAATTCATCGGAATGTATTTTTCGTGATTCTAAATTTTTGAAAAAAATTAATTTCATCACAAACTTCCATATTATTTACTCTCTTTTGTATTTTCATTTCCTTCTGACATAAACTTCATCATCAGATGACGAAGAACTACTTAAATTTAAAATATCAATAATAAAGTATTTTTTATTTTACAACTAATTCAATCAATTTAACAAAATATATATACTTTCAGAATTACCTACCTTGGTTAATTCCTACATTATATATTTAATGGGTCAAATATATAACATTAAATTAATTGGATATTAAACATTTCATTAACTAAAAATGTTGATTATGAAATACTTAGGATTTTAATGGAGACTCTAAATTTAAAGGTTGCATTAAATTTTATTATGAAATTGGCCCTAAGTGTATCTATTATTTTGGTTTTTTCCATCAATTAAATGTCCACAGCGTTTGTTCAAGAACAAATGTGCGAAGTTGTTAATGAATATTGTCCACTAACAGCAATAAGGGATTAAATTTTGTTCTAAATTTGAAGTCGTATATATTTATGACTCTAACGGTACTTCGATTTATCATGTAAATTTGAGCTTTTTACGTCTTCTATTTTGGGGTATCGCTATTACTCGTTTAAGTTATAATTTTCTACTAATGATTTCCAGTTAGGTTAAATATTGTAATAATTTTATATCTGCAGTTTTCTGGAATATTACCGTTTGGTCTAATAATTTTTAAAGCAAGGCCATATTTAAACTATGATCCAATAATACTTATTTCAGAATTTATCTATAGTTGATAATTTTCTTCATGTATTACTATGTGTTAATGTATGGGATTGGATCGATTCTGACGGAGCGGGAGTTTGTTTTCCCATAAAAGGACAACCAATAAGACTACATTATCCATATATTCTAGAAAATGTAGCGTTAAAAGCTATATTGATATGAAGTACAGTTAAATTCCTAATACTTTGTTGTAGTAATTTTAAATTTTCATTATTTTATTATTTTTGTCATTTACAATGTAGGTGAAGTAAAAAACTTCATTAATTTAAAATTTAATTATTAATTACATCCAAATGTGTAAACACTATGCGAACTTTCGTTCGCAGCATGTTATGATTTTTATTTAGCCAGTGTATTAGTATACACTTTTTATACATCAACGTCATTAATGCCATTTTCTTAAAATTTAAGAAAGAATTCGCAATATCCTGTTATACCGCAGTCATTTTTATGTTATATACACACCTTATACAGTATGGCTATTAATTTATAGTACTGAACATTTCAAACTTTTTTCACAGAAATAATATGTAACAATAAATTAATACTTGAGTCTTAGCTTTACGAATAACATATTCTAAGAGCCGTCCATTACGTTGTACGCACAGTGCGTATCGTTCTTGTATATTTGTGGTTATATTTGAAAATACAGGCTGTAGCATCTGTCGCATCGCGTCGTAATTTTCTTTTGTAGCTGTTGTATTTTCAACGGAGGGTTATATCGGAAAACCCATAGTTTCAGCATACCCCATACAAAAGCATTCAATGATGTTAAGTTCGGAGAGTGAGATGGAAAAGAAAAATCGGCAAAACGTGGAATCACATTGTTTCCAAACGTCTCCCGCGGAAAAGTTCTTGTGGCCTGTGCTGTGTAACACGTTGCCCCATATTGCTGAAAAAGCTGGCTACCGAAGGATAAGTTTCTTGTCCTGCAAAACCTCCGATAGTCATCATTCAAACGGTGTGAGAACTTAAGTAATATAGCGCTCTTGATTAACAGTTGCTGAACGTCCATTTTCCTCAATGAAGAAAGGCCCAATAATTCCTCGTCCAGAAACTGCGCATCAGACGGTCACTTTCTCACTATGCAACCGTGTTTCTTGCACTTCTTCTGGTCGTTGGAAATCTATAGCTACGCCTATTTACATGACTCGACAAACGAAAATGACATTCATCACATTCGTCAGATGTTACTGATGAAACTAGGATTCTAGAACAGTATTCAAGTCTTGCAGCATAATCACCCATTCTCAATTGTTGAGTCGTCTGAATAACGTATGAACGGGAATTAAATTATTTCAATACCTTCTTAAAAGCTTTCATATGCAATTTTGCAGCAGATATCCGTTGACTACGACGTGGTGAGCCCATAATTTGATTGCATAGACGTTCGTGATTTTCGTTAGTATACACTGTTCTTTTGCGTCCAGCTTTATTTTTTCCTTAGTGTAGCACACTTCCAGTTCTTCTAAATTTGGTGCCTGTTTATTGAAATGTTCCGAAAATTGTTCGCGGACGAATTTAATGCTTGGACCATTTTGTCCACCTGAACCGTATGAGCGAAAATAGTGGTCAACTAAAAATACTTTTTCTTCAATAGATAACATTCTTTACGAATTTGCAAACATATTAGTACATCTAATCAGAACCAAACGTCAATATTTATGTCAAATAACACTCTCAATTGTTAAAGGTTTAAACAAAAGTAGGCCTACTGTTTCAATACTATAAATTAATAGCCATATTGTACTAGGACTGCGAGTTGTATAACGAAACCTATTATACATAGAATAATTATAAATGGTTTATTAGAAGTACTTTTTGATTTGGGGATGTATAAACCTTGCAGAAGGTTTATACAAGGTTTATTAGTAAGGTAGATAAAGTTTAAATTTTTTACTAATGAAGATTCTTATGTATTTGCGGCAAAGCGAATGTTTGTTACACCGTCGTTATAACGTCCCGGACGTTTAGCGCTTCTAAAAACCTTGATTTATATTTAAAATAAGGCTTAAGTTAGGTCCGTTTTCAGAGGCATTTCGATTTTATCGTTGTAGTTGGGTTGATTTCTATTGATAATTTTTAAACAAATTCTTTGGTGATCTTCTAGTTTGAATATATTTTAAAATGTTGATGCAATGTAATGTTGAAGTATAATCGCTTTTTATTCTGGTGAGAAAAATGGGAACTTTAGGCTTTTTAATTTGTAAAATTTATCGTCAGGAAGTATTTAAACGCAAATTAAAGGCTTACCCTTCTGCTGAAAAATTTTTCATAATTCGGTTACCCTCAAGGTTATATGCTGGTGCCATGAAATGAAATTTCAGACTTGCATGACACTATTTAGCTGTAATTAGCTTAGAAGCTTGTTTCCTCTATTTACAGCTTATAACTACCAAGAACATATTCATGAAAGTACCTTGCTATTCCACATTACTAGACTGATTCCTCAGCGATATCGAATAAGTTCTATAGTATCAGGTCAGTTTAATATGCAAATACAGCCTAAGTCCACTTTTCCGTAATCAAGCCCACGGTAACAATGTTCGTGAATTATATCGTACGATAGGCATGATCTGCAGAATCCGCCTTATTCTAGGTGTGAATGAATTGAATACGGCGATTCCGCTTTTTCGAGGTATCATGGTAGATAGATAGCAGAAGGGAATGCTTCGTTCTTGCTGAGGATACAGGACGGATTACATTTCAAAGCGACCACCTGTTATATCAAACTAAAATGTCCTCTGTTACGGATTATACAACCGTTCCCTTTATTTTGTACCTTACAGTATATGTTTAGATTATTAGAGGATCATTCTGTTTAATTGCGTAAGGTTTCATTTTTATGTTTTATTCAAGATTCTATAATATTTATTTGCTTCGCCTGTATATATAATAGCTTAAGATCTAGGAAGATATATGTTGTGGTGGCCAAAAAGATGGATTAAGTTTATATACCATTTTAATTGAAGGTTAAAGTAGGAATTAATTTCGTTTCTATAAGGCATCTATTGAAATGATTTATGTGCATTTATTTATCAAAGTATTTTGCAGTGATGGATTTAAATCTGCAATTATTAAAGAGGGCGCATTAGGTCTCTCTAATTGTTATTGTGTATTTCCGGTTAACCATCATGTTTTTGTTGTCTATGCATGTCCTTACGGGATTCACGGTGAGATATTTCCGGAAAACAATTTTTGGTTGCATAACGAAGCGAGTGTTTCCAATAGTGATAGTTTTACTGTGAATTTAAATTATGTTAAAATAATTATTGTGGAAGAAATAAGGATTCTGCTTTAATTCCAGTGATGTGATCTGATTTTTGGAAATCGGAATTTTTCTATACAAGAAACTCTAAAGCTAATCTTGTTAATTGCTTATTTTTGATTTGAATTTGGGGCGTTTCCTTCCAGAAAGCGCTTTTTTGTTTGGGGAGATTAATTACACGGCTCTATTTTGGATATCGGATGGTGACCTTGAAAGTTTTTCACTAGGCAGTTTGGTAACCTTTGTGATTAGAAGACATCCAAAGTATATATATATATATATATAGTGATTTGTTGCCAATTTTGGAATGACTTTAAAATTTTACTGCAGAGATTAACTCAACCGTTTAATAGAAATCTATTTTAATTTAGAAATTAGTACACTGCAATTTTGTTATATTAAATCAGTTGCTGACATTTGAAAATAACAATTGGATAGTTTCTGTTTAATAATCTGTTAACGTAGTTGAAAAGTTTTTGATAGAATCTACATAAATTTACTTCAGGTTGCATATGATTTAATATCCCTTAATATTAATTGTTTTTGTCCAACTTTGGACTATTCTAACTGAGCCAATAATCCTTAGTTTTAGATTATCGCTCTACCATTTTATCTATTCTTTAAATACGGCTCTAAGTTTCTTTTTTACTTGTACTTTGTTCAACTTTAGCTAAAGTTGGTTTGTAAATAATTTATTTTTACTATTTGATCTTTTAGAATAAGATATGTGCAGCTATGACGAGATTTATTTAATTGTAAGGAAGATTTATTTAATAAATATTGTACTGTTAATGTTTCTTTGTGAAACAATTATTTTCAGGACATACGCCTAGAAAAGCTTCTCAACTCTTTATATTACCATTTGATAAACAAAATAATTTCATATTCCCATAAAAATGACAATCGTTACACATTGAACCAAGCATGGGTAGTAGGGATGGGTCTGGAGGGAGATTTGAAGGAGACGAGAAAGTAAGAATGAGCGATATTTCTGTAGACTCAAGAAACGAAGGGCAGCCCCGGGAATCGAACTGCCCTCTCAAATTATCAATATAGGTTCCTATGCTCAAACCGGCGCTCCTTCCCTTCATTCAACACAACGTTATATTCTACGTTTTCCTTTAGCACAAATCATTACAAGTATGCAGATATACAGGATATCCAGAATATAAGGGCATATTTGGTATACGTGACAAGAACGCTTATAAGCTATGCATATAAATTGCGTAGTTTTCGTAATATTTGCAATTCAAGTTTTTAGTCCGGTCCTGTTTGTGACTTGGTCTTGGATAAGGAAATGATTGGCCGACTGTAACTATAATACGCATTTGTTATGAAATTCACCGTTATGAATATGTACACATCAGCACATAATTCTACATGAATACTTGCATGCATGTATATTTTACCAAGCGCGTATTGATGGGTATGATTTTAATGTAGGAACAAATAGGTACAAACATTCACCGGTACTCGGCGCTTCCCAAATCGCTGACAACTTTGACGAAAATCCATTTTAAGTGCCGTACAAAGACCGTAACTTTGAAGTATGTGGACCTAGTAGACCGCAGAGGATAATAGATGTTGGTATACCGAGAAGGAAGAAAGCCTGATGTATTTATTATATTCATAGATGTCATAAAACAAGATTTACTAGAAGTAAAATTCCCTATAAATTCTGCTTTTATAATTAATTATTCAATATAGATTTTTGGAACAATAATCCACTTGAAATACATAATTTTAAAAATAACATGTTAAAGTTATTACTACAAGATTATTTTTACATAGCTGATTTCATTCATTTATAGTGAAACAAACCGATCCGAGTGCAGTAATGTGATTTTAAATATATAAAACAACAAATATATTTTGTAGTGAAAATACAACATGTGGTTGTACCTTTCTGTAATTAATTTTTACACCAAAATTTTTAAACAATTTTTGTCAAATTCGATTAAATTTCTTTGCATATTTGTGTTCACTAAAGGCCCGTGTAAACGTGTGTAAAATCATATGACTTATATCCCAAACACCCTGTATTGCTGTTATTATTTATTATCTTATTAACTTCGGGATTTCTAACTTGAGTGTTACCTTTCCAAAATATATACACAAAACTATCAAATATAAATACATATGCTCATATCCCTGTAATTAGTATTGAGTATGCTCCATCTTAAATGCAAAGAACGTTTCAAAACCATTCCATATTGTGGATATACGCTGATTAGGCTTTAGTTCGCACTGGTATACAGATATCTAAGGTTTATTCCTGACGTTATTCTAAAACTTGTTAATAGCACACGACTGCAGAGAGCGAAAAATTCGTAGAAACGTAACTGTATGGTTTTATATCAAATGCTGAAGATAATAGTAATAGAATAAATTTTAAATCTTTCTAATTTATTTTATTCTGTTTAAAATAGTATTTCATTCCTTTTTTTCCATAATGTTTATTGTTTGTTTATTATTCTATTAACATCATACTTTTTGTTATATTTATTTTTAAACATTTAGTTACTCTCAGTTTTACATTTTATTGATTTAACACATTTGAAGTATTTCACCCAAATTGAATGCATTAATTTAGACAGCAATCAAAATCCCGTAATCTTCCGCGTTATACGCAGATTACTCCAAATATCTATCCGTGTTAGAATGTAACCACATTATATGCGTATGGGGGAAGGGGATTTTTGTAATCAATATTGAATATTTGAAAACGTTTCTTTTAAAAATTAAATGCCAGTTTCATAATAAATTTAAAAGTGTTTTAATTTTAATGTTACTTTAATAACATACTGTACAGATTAAACGCAGGTTTAAAATAAAGTGGCTTTAAATTTGTATAACATAAAACTGGCTCAGATAGCAACAAAGCTTTATGCATCCATAATTTCAGGAATAATACATTTTTGCCACATTCAGCTGTTTTAAAAAATAATTTAAGGGTTAATCCGTAAAGAACCTTTAACCCCAGTCTAGTTTTGAGATATAGATTAATAAAGGATCCATAACTCCCAAATTGAGACGATAATAATATTAAGTAACTAAATCAACTATTAACCTCAGTCTCAAGAACATTATTATTTTTTTAAAGTAATTTACATTGATTAGTTTCGAATTTAAAAAAGTTCATCACCTGAATGCTATAAAATTTAATTAATTAAGATAAATGTTAAAGTTAATATGCCTTACCTACTTGGTACATTAATTCTTGTTATAATCAGTTTAAAAAATTTTAAAACAACACATATTAAATTATAATAAATTTTTGGATAATGATACCCGTCTTGATAGAAGAACAATGAACGACTACATTTAAAACAGCTTAGAATAATCTACAAGGATACGTAAAATAGGAAATATATAAGTGTTGTTAAACCTAAATTATAACTAATTAAATTATAACTGTGAAATGTAAAACAAAAACTAAAGCATCTAAGAAAATAATTAAAATAATAACTAAAGCTTAATTAATAAATATAAATTAATTGTAAAATATGCACGGAATGTGATAAAAACGTAAACGATGGGGTTAGTTATTTTAGAGGGGAAACAAAATTATCAAGTACAAAATTATTAAAATAATCTAATGCAGCAATCTGTTCATCAAGCAAAGTTGAGTTTTTCGAGTTTTTAAAAAAGTGTATATAAAGAGTTTCAAAAATATTTAACAATCTAAAATTGTCTAAGTCAATTTTAAAAATTTTAACATTATTGGAGGGATCAATAGTGTGGACTTCTTTTATAATATGTTTAGCAAAATTTGATATATTAGTATCAGATAAACTTTCGCATTTGGCTTGATGAGTATGTTCCTTGATCGTTGTGGAAAAATGTCTTTTGGTTTGTCCTATATTAAAACTAGGTCTATTTATTGTGATACAGGAATTGCAAGCAAGGAGATAATTGCTATTCTTTTGTAATAAAGGGATTTTATCTTTAGTTTTGCCAAGAAAATATTTTAAGTTCTGACATTTTTGAAGACAATTCTAATGTTACCTTCTTTAAGGAGTGAGGCTATTTGTAAGAAAAATCATTAATAAACAGTATTTCAACAGTACATTTTGACTTCTGAGTGAAAGGTAATAAAGTAGTATCATTTTTTAATAAAGCTATTTGTTGATGTTTATGATATATAGAATTAATGATCGCTGTAGGGTATTTACTTTTAAAAGCTAAATAGCGGATGGTGTTGTTCTTTTTGTCTATTTTCATTCGGTAACGGGTAATTGAATGATCTGTACATAAAATAGTTAATTGATGCCAATTTATATTGAACAGGACTATTTCAGTTATATGGTATAAGATGAGTAGTGGTAGTTGTTTTCCTAAAAATATCGAAACTAATGGTATTGTCATTCAGAGAGATAACGAAATTAGGAAAGGGTAATCTATTATTTTATGCAATTTATAAGTGAATTGATGATTAACAAAAGTCAAGAATTAGTGAAAATTATTCGTCGCCATCAAAGATAATTATTGTCATCAACATAGCGTTTATAATATTTAATGTGCTGTTTAAATAAAGGATGTGTTTTGATAGATTTATTTTTGATATTGTTCAAAAACATATCAGCTAGAATATGTGACAAAGGGTTTCCCATAAGTAACCTTTTCTTATTCCTATATATTTTGTTATCAAGCTTGAAATAGTTCTGATTTTTAATAGGCTGTAAAAGTGAGTCAATAAGTTTTATAAGGTCAGCACTTAAATTGGAATTGTGACATGTTCCATAAGGACTTATGTGGCTTCTGTTATGGGAGTATTTGTAAACAGATCATTAATATCCAATAAAACTAAGATAACGAAATCAAGAAGGGGGTAATCTATTATTTTTATGCAATTCATAAGTGAATTGAAGATTCGGGTGGATACTATTAACAAACGTCAAGAATGAGTGAAAATTATTTAAGCCGCCGTCAAAGATAATTATTATTTCATCAATATAACGTATATAATATTTAATGTGTTGTTTAAATAAAGGATGTGTTTTTAAACCGATTATAACCAAGTATGTAAGATATATTAACTTTAACATTTATCTTAATTAATTAAATTTTATAGGATTCTGATGATAACTTTTTTAAGTTCGAAACTAGTTAATGTAAATTACTTTAAAGAAATAATAATTTTCTTGAGACTGAGGTTACTAGTTGAGTTAGTTACTTAATATTATTATCTTCTCAATTTAGGAATTATGGATCTTTTATTAATTTATAAACAACGAACCATGCTAGCCTGATCCATAGCTATAAAAAACTACTTAAGCAAAGAAATGGAATTAATCTCAACATATTGTTTACATCACAATGCTTAAAACATCGACCAACACCCACATTTGCTAAAATTACAAATAAATCTAATAATCAAAGGAAATTCGATAGTATAAGATACGCCGAAAGATTGGTCCTCAAAAAAGAAAAAACTTACTGGTAGGCTAAAATGGATAACACGTAATATAGAATCTGGAAGCTTCATATGATTATTTCTAAACTCCTACATACTGCATTATGGGTTTCCCTAAAGAACAATGTTTCAACATTTTAAATTTTTATGGTAAGAATCTGTTCACAAAACTAAAGAGAAACTTAACAGTCTAAAGAATAAGAATAAAATCACATATACTAATAACATTATTCGTTCCAATTTATCTTCCGAGTTTAATTTTCATAAACGCACCATTACCTATACTAATTTAACATTTAACGTAGAAGAATTGGAACTTTTAGAAGAAGGTTTAAAATATTGTCCACGTATAAATATTCATAAAAATAGTTACCTTGAATGCGCAGTACATACTAAAGCTATTATTGATAACCATTACTATCAAAACAAAGAAGAAATGTCTCACAAAATCAAATCTTATATGGAATATCACTTAAATAATATTAATAATGAGAGACCTAATTTTAAAAATAAGATCCTTAATAATATCATCAAAAAATTTACTCAACATAATTTAACTCTCCTGAAAGCTGATAAGGGTAATTGCACCATAATAACTAATTTGACTGAATATGTGCATAGTGGTAATAAATTTATTGAATCCAATCAATTTAAATTGTTAAAAATTGATACAACTAATGGTATAATGTCAAAACTTAAAAAAATTATTAACATCCATTACGACGTCATAAAACCACTTATTAATCCTTCACAACTGATCAATAATAAACCTTTTTCTCCTCGTTTATATTTTCTCCCGAAGATTCATAAAATCATTAATCCTGAAGACTCCTTCTTTAAAGATATTCCACTTCGTCCAACTGTCTCAGACGTTACTTCTGCTACCAATAAAATAACATCATGGATCAACAAATATATTTCCGATAGCATCTATTACAAACCTTCCTTTTCTATATAAAATACGACAGAACTAATTCAATCTATAAAATTAGTTAACTTAAGTAGTAGTTGCTTCTTAGTTTCATTGGATATTAATGATCTGTTTACAAATACTCCCATAACAGAAGTCACGTAAATCCTTATGGAACATGTCATCAATTTCAATTTAAGTGCTGAACTTATAAAACTTATTGACTCACTTTTACAGCCTAAAAATCAGAACTATTTCAAGCTTGACAACAAAATATATAGTAATAAGAGAGGGTTACTTATGGGAAACCCTTTGTCACCTATTCTAGCTGATATGTTTTTAAACAATATTGAAAATAAATCTATCAAAACACATCCTTTATTTAAACAACACATTAAATATTATATACGCTATGTTGATGACATAATAATTATCTTTGATGGCGGCTTGAATAATTTTCACTCATTCTTGACTTTTGTTAATAGTATCCACCCGAATCTTCAATTCACTTATGAATTGCATAAAAATAATAGATTACTCTTTCTTGACTTCGTTATCTCTCTGAATGACAATACCATTAGTTTCGATATTTTTAGGAAAACAACTACCACTAGTCATCTTATACCAAATAACTGATATAGTCCTATTCAACATAAATTGGCATCAATTAACTATTTTATTCACAGATCATTCAATTACCCCTTGTCGAATGAAAATAGACGAAAAGAACAACACCGTCCGTGATTTAGCTTTCAAAAATAAATACAGCGACCATTAATTCTATATATCATAAATAGGGGGCGGAATATATGCAAAGTGCATATATATGCATTTTTTGCATATTTTGTAACTTTTATAATGAAATGCATATTTTTCACAAATTATTATTTTATG
>JAHWXV010555510.1:0-13432 GCA_024586415.1 Phrixothrix hirtus | reverse complement strand
ATGAACCCACCCTATACATCCCATATCTTTCTTTCAGTATTTATACGAACTCTATCAATTATAATTCTACCAAACACCTTCCCAGCTACACTTAATAAACGTATACCTCTATAGTTCTTGCATTCATATCTACCACCTTTGCCTTTGTACCGAGGCACGATCATAGCACTCTTGCTAATTGAACACAACCATTAAATAGTTTGCACAACCATTCACCTAGTCGTATACCGCCTTACTTTAACATTTCGTTCGTAACTTCATCTACTCCAGCAGCCTTCTCATTTTTAAGCATTTTTATTGCATTTCGTACTTCTTCCACGTCTATACTCTTCTCGCTCTCTTTGATTTTATTTATTCCAAAATTCACACTTATCCCAGTATCCCTATTGCCATACAGCCCTTTAAAATATTCTTTTCAACGCAATACCACTTCATTTTCATCCCACTCCATTTCATTCTCGCAATTCCTATTCCGTTTACTC
Organism: Phrixothrix hirtus; assembly: GCA_024586415.1. Classification (NCBI taxonomy): domain Eukaryota; kingdom Metazoa; phylum Arthropoda; class Insecta; order Coleoptera; family Phengodidae; genus Phrixothrix; species Phrixothrix hirtus. The sequence goes on along the minus strand of JAHWXV010555510.1, from coordinate 12,950 downwards.
GGTTCCTTACACCCAGATTTATATTCCTTACCCACTTCCAAAATAATCTTTTATTACCGTCAAAATCACTCTGCATTCTGCTATCAACATCAATATTTTTATATATAAATAGACAAATAAATGCATGCAAATTCAATTAGTACTATTGGTATTATTTTGTTGTAGGCAAAGAATTCAAAAGGCAGTGGACAGCACTGAGAGATGGATTTCGAAGGGCATTATGAAAACGAAAAACAAAAAGTGGCCAAGCCGCTGCTCAATATAAAAAATGGAAGTATGAGGAGGAGATGAGCTTTCCGTCGCCGTTTTTGCAGGATAGAGCAATCGTGTCGTCCTTAGATGTATTGCATTCTTCCAACGAAGAAACAGAAGCAATAGTTGATGACAACAATGCTGAATCACAGCAGACCAAATTGGTGAATGATGATGATAACGATAATCATATTAACACGGATCAACTTTCTGTTGCTGCTACAAGGAAGAGCGCAGATGCACCTCGTGAACGTTCCGTTTCTACTCAAAGGAAAACAAATATAGCCGACCAACGAACCGCTTCATCGGTTGTTATGCAATATTCATTGGACAAGAATGCCAAGACAGAAAAGCAAAATGAGATTGAAGCTTAATTTTATGGCTTAGCCCAAACTCTTGAGAGAATGAGCCCTTACTACAGTGCCCTTGCAAAGGCTACAGTTTGCTCAATGATCGGTGACTTGGAGTTGCAAAATTTAACATCTCAGCAACGTTGACAATCACCGACCCCCTCTCATTTATTACCTATGACCCACCGTTCAACATCTACGCCTGCACCAATGTCGTCAGTAGATATTATTATTCCAAGTGGACCATCCTCAGCTAATTCGCTTCCGTCAACACATTCGATAACAGCAGGCTACTATGACACGTTCGCCCAAGCGATCACAGGACACTCCAAATTTTTGATATTTTTATATTGCGTTTGCTTTGCATTTCTAATATAGACTAATGTAGATTTAAGACTACTACATAAATATTTTACTTACCTCAAACAGGTGGCCAACTTCTCTCTTGGCGTTATCGCTTCTTTGAAGCGTGTATCACACTTCTTTATTAATGGCGTAATTTTCGTCAATACTGCCTCAAACTGCACTCTGTTCATGCTAAAATACTGATGAAATGTCGATGCATCATCTACCAACTCCTTGTACGATGTCCACTATTCGCCTTCAATTTTGCGTTTTTTTTAACATGTTATGTACACCAAATCTTCTTCTCTTTCTTTTTACTTTCATATCATCCTTATCCAACAATAACGCAATCGCACATAATTCACTACCATTAAGAGCGTTAGCGATCATATTATTACTTTATCGTCTCACTAAAAAACCTCATTTCAAATAAAATATCAAATATACAAAAAGATTATTCGCGCCAGTTTCTTAAAACTAAAAAATACTTTAGATGCTTGATACGTTGTTGCATGAACCGAAACGCTCATTGTCTGATTCGTTCAATGTCGGATAATGTGAGTAGATAGTGTGCTTGCATGAACCGAAACGCGTCATGGCCGATGCGTTTAGTGCCTGATAATGTGAATCAAGCTTAAAGGTTTGTGTACATTATCAAGCACGTATCGTTTCCTGCACGTAGCGTTTCAGTTCCAGCAACCGGACCATGCGTTCACATTATACGACACAAAACGATTCAGTCAATTTCATTCAGTTTTTTTCGCGTAACGAATTATGTGCAATTGCTCTTTTATTAGATGAAGAAGAAGCCAGAAAAAACTCAGTAAGAAGATTTGTAGTACACCCAATATTAAAGGAAAGAAAAAAGAAAGGGGAGTACTTGGACTTCATACAAAAAGTTGATTAATGATGATGCAAAATATTATCAATATTTTAGAATGAATAGGATACAGTTTGAATATATTAATAATAAAATTACACCAGTAATAAAAAAACAAAATACCACATCTAAAGAAGCTATTTCACCTAAGGAAAAATTAGCTGAATGTTTAAGGTAGGTAAAAAAGTCTCACACTAGAAAGCAACTGGATTTATTTTCTACTGAAACAAGCACAAAAACAAAAAAACCAATTGTGAAAAAGATTCATAAAAGGTGTGGGCATTGGATATTTAATCATAAAAGTCTGAGTACTTGGCGAAGTTGATGCCATTGGCATAGAAACAGTTGATGATGAATACTGCTGACTACTAGGATGCATGGCGTACTTGCCATCATGGCAGGCGGATTAGGAGTTGTAACGGATTGTAATTCAGTTTCTTTTATGATGGAGAAGACTTTTGCTTTTGCAAGTGCACAGTAATATGGTGGCAACTTTTTCAATGTTTGGGCCAAAACGTAGAAAAGGGTTTCTACTTAAACTTTTTCTTCCTTCTTCAAAAGATAATCCATAACACTGTTGAAGCAGTAGCTTGTTCTTGTTTTTTTTTGGAAATAGCTGTTGCTCAACTATATTTCTCTTTGGGGCATTTTTATCGATGGGCACCTTCTCGTTCAATGATTCATTTGGTCCAGTCTCCATTTCTGACATAGGCTCATCATCAACTTGGGATGCTTGTGTATTGTTAATTTCGAGTGAAGAGACGGTTGGCCTATCTTGGATGAAAGGAGTATGTAAGTTCATTTCTTCTTGAAATTTTCATTTTTTCAAAATTGCTTCGGCTTGACCACTTGTTTTTTCAACTTATTTTGATGCCGCTTAAATACATTTTTAAGGGCATACTGTAATGTACAGAATTCAAACTATTTAGGTGTAACACTAATTTTAAGTATGAAACAATCTGTGATAGTAACAATAAACATATTCTTTCTCTAAAGTTCATTGCTAAAGTGTATTAGGAATTATAACACCGCTAGGGCAGCTGAGGCCAACTGTCCACTAGGGGTTACAACTACAACTCTCGTAGGTTTTACGGATCCTTCACTGTAACATGCAACTCCATGTTGCATAAAAATAAATGACTGTTTATTCGGAAACGAGTTCCTTACTTGAAGAACCAATTGGTTCTTCAGGAGTTAACTGTACTGATCCTGCCGCATGATTCCATCGGCTACGTACAGATCTTCAGAAGTTAATATCTTTTTCTTTATGGTATGAATGTAGTCCTTAAAGTTTGATTAGAAAATATTTTCATATAAATGAGCGCTTTTACCTTTGTTTTGTTGTTGATTTGTCACCCAAGTGTACTCACATTTTCACTAGCAAAACTACTTCCATTAGTACACAGGAAATAAAAAACTTCATTGTTACATTGTTAATATTCGTCCGTGTTTGTAGCACACGGAACTGCAATAGACAGATATTACAATTGGGAAGGGATAGGGAAGGAATAATGAGTTCATGTCATGTGTTATTCATAAAGTGTTTGTTTAATAAAATAATTTTAGAACAATATAGGCGCGTTTCTTAGGGAAAAATATAAAAAGCAAGCGAGTCTAATAAGTTGGCCACGGTCTGTATATGGTTCTTAAATTTTAGACAAAATCAAGGAATATTATATTGACTACAGCAATTTTGTTTTATAACAAATCGCCGCTATAATTTTATTCACAAGATGTAACAGCAAACGTAAACATAAATAGCAAACAGTCAGAAATTGACACATCGACCGGGAATCTGAATAGAAGGAACAAAGCAACCTTATATACCGATATACCGCTACAGGCAGATGAGAACTGTTAAGAAAAGAATTAACATCCACAGACAGAATGACCGATACCAGTAAATCTAAGGACGATAAGCTGAGAGCGAAGCTCCTCTAGTCGCCCAGTAACTAAGTAGGCGTGCACAAGTATGTGAACACACAGTTCGAAGTAACTGCCGATTTTGCTTCATTTATGGAATGGCTAGAAAAGTTACAAAGCTGCTACGAATTCAAAGAGACTAAACTGATGGGAGCACTAGCAGAATTGCTAAAAGGGCAAGTACTTCTCTGGTACCGCAATAAAGTTCAAATTCCTAGATAAAATAAAAACGTACAATTAATTAATTAATGTCAATATAAATGGTTTTTACGTCACCTAACTCGCAAAGTGCAGTCCAAAAGGAAATAAAAATTAAAGACAGTTATTAATCTTTGCTCTGTATAATTTTTCGTTTAAATTTATTTTAATTATTAATTTTAAATTTAGAATTGAACATTGTGAAATTATGATTTTTTTCATCTAAATTTATGCAGCGAACTGTATATAAATGTAAGAATTTATTTTACCGAAAATGTTTGTTATATTTTTAATTGAAATTGCTTTAAATAATTTTATATTTAATCGAAAGCCCTTTGTTATTTAAATAGCTTTACGGAACTTGCCTATACATCAAGTAGATTGTGGTTATCGTTGCCACGTCACTTATATAATCACTGCACCAAGAAATTGGGGTTTCTTAGTGTCGTAATTTCAATAACTTTGCAATAATCTGAGATAATAAAAGACAAGCCAACTCATCTAATTAATTACAGAAAGATTATATGACGTACCCACATCCATACACTAAAAACGGTCTTATTCTTGATTAACCAGACCCACATTTATCTAGTAGTTAATTCTAAAAAGAAAGCATCATCAATAATTAATGTTAAAAGTACAATAATCTATTTATGGGCCGTCACTGAACGGTAGTTAAACAGTGTTATCGAAATAGTGTAAGAAAGTTTAACAATAGCTTCCAAAACATTATTGTATATGTAAAATAATATTAGTTTATAAAACCACCCCTTAGATGATAAAATAAAACCGTACTAATTTTACAATCAAATGAGGTTGAGAAGCCCTGGAATTCATTATTTAATTTTTAAGAACGTAGTAAATTAAATAAATACGTCCAAGCATGTCGTTCACAACATGAAACTTGATAGCGATGATGTAAATACTTATTAACAAAACATTGTATATGTATTCTGTTTAGGTTTACTGTATTAGAATAGACGGTGGTGAATGAATTTTTTATTGAGTTGAAGTTCAACTAAGTTCATTGTTAGTCCTGAATAGAGGTAATTTCGTGGCTAACTTACTAGGAAAAAATCGTAGTTATGAAGACTCAAAGTTTTTTAATGTGAAATTCAGTTTATTAGAGTCCATTTTCTGTAAGAAGTTGCCAAGGCCCCTTATTCAGTACAAGCTAACTTGCTACGTCTACCATGCAAGTTAGATTGTACGAGTAGTATTTCTGGCTCCTTAACAACTTTTTAAGCGAAACGAACTCTACGCACAGATATATTCTAAATATCGTGTTTTATTTGATACCGTATTTAATGTAAGTTCGTATTTTAAACCAACAAAATGGTTTATGTTTAAAATAACACAAGTAATTAGGTGCTTTAAAGAATCCCATACCTGACAGCTAGAAAAATAACCAACCTAACCTTAATAAAATACTTTTCAGATACAAAAGATGCAAAACAACAAAAAATGACATAAAAATATTAAAACAAACTACCGTTATAAGGTAATTTGCAATTACAGCTGTAGTAAACTAAGGAAGTATTTATTGTTTGATAGTTTGGAAAACAACAATCTTAAAATGAAGCTCTAGGAATAAAGACTAATATAATACGAGTTTTATCGTACATTATCTTATATTTTAAAACAGTAGATCTCAAAAAGCGAATTTAAGCTTCTTCGTTCAATAAAGTGAGTATTTTGAATTAAAAAACTGTTTCTGCTTAGCTTTTATCTAGTATTTTCCACGACGTTTAAATTTAAAGTTATATGCTATAAAAACAAAATTGCTCTTAAAAATAATAAACGAAACCTGGTGATATAAAAGGTATCAAATTTAAATAGCGAGTTAAACGCTGCTAAAATAAAAAGTAATTATTTATTAGTAGAGAATAGGACTTTGCAAAACAAAATCTAAAACATTGACAAAGGCTTTAAATTAACTCAATGAATGAACAAGAAATATTAGCCTTTGAGAACGTTTTAGATTTTTGTTTTTTTGTAAAAGCTTGTTCACTACTAATAATTAATTAATTTTAATTTTAACTTGATATTTAAATTGTGTTATTTGTTTAGATCTGCAAATAATGGACTACAGAAGGTATATAAAAGGTAATTGAATATTTAGATTTAGTTAAATTATCCAACCGAAATGGCAGTTATTTTCACGAAACGCACTATATGTGTAGGTTATCTTGATTAAAATTTGCTAAACACTAAAGAATTTCTACGGTGGACCAGCGTGGTATTAAAATCGACCGTATCGTGTCGATCCCATACGGGTAGGATGGGAAGTCTATTACGTAGACGTTAAAAAGGACAAAGTTAAATAACAAAAATGTAATTTAACGTTTTTTAAATAATTGTAAATTTGTAAATAATTGTGCTTAGAAATTGTAAATTGGAACTTTTTAGTTAATGACTAAACTTTGCTTGTATGGTAATTTTAGTATTAAATAAAAACTATGAACATAAATTTGACGTGAGAATTTTATTAAATTAAAAATACAGAAAGAAAATACAGTTTATGTATAATCTACAAAAATAAACTATATATGTTGGCCTGATAGAGTCTGGCACTCTTGGCTAAAGTTACTACAGGTTAATTCCTAACCTGCTTAAAATAAAATATTGTTAATTAAACTTAAACTAGTTCTTTTATCTATTTCAGTGATTTAGGTACATGTGCAGCATGCGGAAGTAAACAGATGAGCCGTATAAAATAAATTGTCCAAAGTAGTGTGATCCGAAAAATACAATATGCAATGTGATTGTTGAAGCATAATTAATTAAGCCGAGCGAAATAAAATTAAAACAAAAATCTGGTGTGAGACAACACACGACTTTCTCTTACGTGTCCACAAATGATTAAAATATTATTTACATTTATTTTGGGAACGCTAATTGTAACGGTCACCCAACCAAGTTACCGGACAGGTAAAACCCTACTTAACTCCAGAGTTTTTCTTTGATAATTCGCTTCATCGCAGTTTTTTAGGAAAACCTCTACATTCGCATAAAATGATGTCAAAGGCATAAGAACTGCAGCAAGTTTCAAAAAATCGCGAAAAAATTAAATTTCGTTAGAATAAAGTGGCACTTCCGGTCATTAAATTTTAACTAAATTCTTGTCGCCACATATACGGAAGATACAAAACTTAAATATAGTTTTTGATTTTTATATGAGGATTTTTTTTGAGATATGTTGTTAACAGATAATACTCCAAGTACTTCCAGTTACTCGATTTTCATAAATGTATTAGAGAAACTGCTTAGTTCGTATAAAACGGAATGAAGTACCTAAAAAATATACTAAGTTTTAAAAAAATCGTTGGAGCCCATTTCAAGAAAATCTCAAAAAACCAAAATTCCAAAAATAAAATGGTACTTCCGGTTATTCGATTTTAACCAAATTTTTGATTTTTCATGACCTTAAATATAAATTTCCATTTAGCTAAGTCTTTTAGTTTCATAGTTATTTTATTTAGAGTTAACGGTGAAAGTACTTCCAGTTACCGCTTAGTTCGTATAAAACGTAATGAAGTAGCTAAGAAATATACTAAGTTTTAAAAAAATCGTTAGAGCCGATTTCAAGAAAATTGCGAAAAATCAAAATTCGAAAAATATCTTAAAATGACAGAAATAAAGTGGTACTTCCGATTATTCGATTTTAACCAAATTTTTGATTTTTCATGACCTTAAATATAAATTTACATTTAGCTAAGTTTTTTAGTTTCATAGTTAATTTATTTAGAGTTAACGGTGAAAATACTTCCAGTTATTCGATTTACGGAAAATTTTCTGAGTAACCGCCTAGCCTATATGAAAATGTCTTGAGCTTCGAAGAAATACAAATTTTGCAAAAATTGTTAGAACCGATTTCAAGAAAATCTCGTAAAACGAAAAACTCGGAAAATATCTAAATATGATGGAAATAAAGTGCTACTTTCGGTTATTCGATTTTAACCAAATTCTTGATTTAATATACTGAGGCAATTATGACCTCACATATAAATTTTTATTCAGCTAGGGCTTTTAGTTTCATAGTTATTTTATTCAGAGTTAACGGTAACGGTTACTCGAGTTACGGAAAATTATGTGAGAAACCGCTTAGATTATATGAAAGGGCATTAAATATATAAGAAATATAGGAAATTTAAAAAATATTTAGAGCCAATTTCGAGAAAATCTCAAAAAACCAAAAAATGACAAGGGTAAAATGGCACTTCCGGTTATCCGATTTTCGTGAAATGGTTGCAGTCGTGTATAGCGATGGATATAAACTCAAATATAAAATTTTGTCCTTCTAGGACTTCTCGTTTTCGAGTTATCGTGTACACAGGCACGCGCGCACATACACAGACCAATTTCCAAAAACATGATTTTCGTACTCAGTGGACCCGAAAACGTGTATTTCCACTAAAATTTCAACATCGAAACTTTTGGTCAAAAACAATGCTTTTTCTTTTACCTATATTTCATATAGGATAAGAGAAAGTAAAAAGAATATATGTTATCTAACAATATCGAGGCGCAGTGAACCAGTTAAGTTATCGTTTTTAAGATTTGATTAATAAATATTACTAACCCATCTAGCTTATTACCAACAAATTATACAATGACAACCGTTGCTAAAATTCAACTACATAATAACGAATTGTCGAGTAGTTGAATTAACTTTGCTCTCATAGTAAAGGAAATGGTGTTAACATTATAAATAATTCAAGGTGAAACGTTTTGAAACAGTTTAAAGCAACCCTATATAGCTAGCTTTCATGATTACTGTATGATTTTAGCAAAGAGTAATTATTTTCAAAAGATGTTTATTGATATATTTAGCACTTCGCAATACGGGCTTATATTTATCACCATCTATGTAGCCGAGGTTTCTTACTTGTGGTTTGACCTGTTTTTTTAGGTCAACTACTAATAAAATAATGCTTCAAAACTAGGTGGCGTCCTACAACTGTTTCAACATTTTGATCACGTCTAGAAGATTACCTAGTAGTGAACGCGGCTCTATTGATGGGTGATCCATGCCCGACTGCACTGATTGTGAGTTAGCTGTGTTTAAATCTTCGCGATTCCTCATCATAATTTTATTCTCCGTTCTACCTATGCATAATGTTATACAATTTTCAAAACATCCTAAATATTGCAGAAAATTGTGAGGAAATAAATTAAATGGAAAGTTGGTTATTATAAAAACATAGATTACCATATTACAATATTTTACACTCTTCATAGCTATTTAATATGCAATTTACTTGTTAAATGTGTATTTTATGATATACCAAGTTTCTTCCGTACAAATGTTATAATGCAATAAAGTGTTGTGTTTCAGAATTGTTCAAATAGATTAACAGATACTAAGAGTGAAAATTAATTAAATGACCTTTGAAAGCGGTATAAATCAATTTAGAATACCAAAGTTAACATATTTCACAATTTTTATTACCTACCAATTCGACATAAACGTTTGTAAAAATCAACTTGATGTATACATTTGCAATTCTAAATAAACCCGTTTGTAAGTTGAGTAGATAATAATCCAGTAGGGTTGGTGACCCTTCTGTTACAATTTGATAATTAGTTGTATCATTTCTGGGGTAAGAATATCCAGTTCTACACGTAAGTATGTTCTATATCTGAATAAATCTAGAAATTAGTCTATTTGAAGGCTAAATATTCTACCAGAAAAAGATTTTTATGTCGATCTTCATGTGAAGGTGACTATTACTTATAAACAAAGAGGTGTCTAGTTATTCATGGTAAAGTAAAAATTAAGTTATTCTTTTGAAGATGAAACTTATCTGTATAGTTCAGTACAGTTTTAAACAGGCGACCTTATCTTTAACTGCAATAGATGCGTTGATGAAGTTGCATAAAATTCACAAATTAAAAGGATGTTTGTAGGTCTTCATTATACCGTGAAAAATAAATGTGCAAGATTAAATAAATTACCTCCAAATAACATTTAAGGTAATTAATTCCGTCACACTTAAAAGGTAACGAAAATCTGTACGTCACTTAATCAAATAATAACCATACAAGTAAGGTTAAAATTAAATTGATTTACATCCATCAAGTCATCCAACGAAATCAATATAGGCGTATTTTATTTATGACATTATTAGATTTTTATCGTCAATGTCAGCCTTTCATTAACCTTTTTATACCTTTGTCAAATTTCCGCCCATTTGACAAACGTGCGAGTTTTTCGTAGATTATAGTTTCTAACGACAACAAAACAAAAAAAGGTGTATGCATTGTATTTTATGTTACCTTCCTCTTCCCACCCTAGAAATGTTGAATGTTGTTAGATTTACTATTTTCAAACCTTGTAACGAAATATTTGGAACGCGTAGTCAATTAAATTTGAAAAGTGTTTGTCAGGCACTAGTTGACGTTATATTTCAAAAGATGAAAGGTTTTTCTTAAAGGAAATGACCTAGAGCTAATTTCTTTCATTATATAGTACAGTTTAATTAAATTATTATAAATTTTTCTCATATGGGCCGTCAAAAAAGTTAGGAGCAAAATATAAAGGTTGACATTTTTCTTTTCCCCGTTCGTCATGATTTTATGGACAACAGAAAAATTTCGCCACAAGATCGCGGATCGCAAAATGTAAACAAAGCATACCCCTTTGTGAGTTTTTAATACCTAGTGATCGAAACATCTTTCACAAAATAGTATATTTTAAAGTGAAACCTAAATGAGTCCATTTACCCGATTAGCCAAATAATTGTAATAAATCAATTATACAATCGTGACCAACAAACAAGATCATATTACGACTTAAATTGTCGTACCATATATTTTGGCATAGCATATTATAATGAAGTTATTGGTGAATTTAATCGTTTCTAATTTTAACAGGTATTAGTTTTATTTTCTTCAGAAATTATTATAATAAATTTAAAATGTTTCAATTCTATACAAAATTTATTCTAATTCTAGCGTTTTCAAAAATATAATTATCTATTTCTTCAAGATTTGAGTAAAATAAATTTAAATTGTAGTTGTTTCAGTAATATAGCAATACTTTTTAGTCTGCAAAGTTTTGTGGTTCATTATTATAATATTAGACTTTAATATTTAATATTAATTTAAATCGAAGTGTGGCCATCGTGTTGTTACAATTGTTTAACACTTTAGTGTAATTTACACTGATCGATCCAGGAGATGCTAGTTCAATATTTGGGGCTACACAAGGTGAAGCTTAATGCTGGTAAATAATTTTCTTATTAAAACCAAGATCGCCAATACGTCGGTTAAGCAGGTTGTCAGAAGACACTGGACGTCCTGAAAGTTTAACACAGTAGAATTCTTATATACGAGGGGAGACTTTTATGCGATCTACCTAGCTACGAAGGAAAACAATTGCATGTTAAGTAATGTTTTATTTTTCAACATAGGTTCCTTCAACATTTATACATTTAGTCCAACGTTTCTCCAGTAATGCTATACCCTCGAAAAAAGTTCTTTCGGTAGGTCTGCAAAAAATTCTCCTATTGTTTCTTTTAAGCTCCTGATTAGAAGAAAAACGTTGTCCCCGTAAATGCTTTTAAGCTTAGGAAATAAGTGATAGGCGCTTGATGCCCAGTCGGGACTATAGGGTGGATGTCTTATCTCTAGGAAGCCACAGTTGCGGATTACTTCTTTGACTTTTCGAGTTTTATGCTCTCTGCAGTTGTCACGAAGCAGCAAAATTTCTGTTCATGGTTACTTGGTCTTTTTAACAGTATAGCTGCTTTTAAATGGTTAATTGTATCATCTGCTGTAATTGTAGTGCCTTTTTTCAAAACAAAATCTTCAACTTTTTGGATGTTTTCGATGCTTCGTGCTTCCACAGGTCTTCCACATTTTGGATCATCTTGAATTGATTCTCTGCCCCATCGAAATTGCTTATACCAAAATTTTACTGTAAACTAAGATGGTGTATATTCTCTACATACGCTGATCATCCTTTCATAAATAACTGTTGGTTCATTTCCCTCTTTTGTTAAGGAATTTTATAACTCTTCTAAATTCAAGTTTTACTTCACTCATTTTTTCACACTTAATCCTCTGCAGAAATTGCAATTTTTGTCTGATTTGAACAAAACCTGGCAAGTAAATCGACAAATGTCACAGTAAGTTGGCATCAAAAAATGGCGATTGTCACTTGTTATTTTCATAGCTAGGTAGATTATATAAGAATCTCCCCTAGTAACAAAAAAAATTAGCAGTTTGAAAATACGTAATTTAATCGAAACAAACGGCAGTTGTAGAGAGTACAAAACTTTATCACAGTACACAATTACTAATACAATAAACAGCCGAATAAATAATTTCTTCACACATTAGTGACTTAAAGTTATTAAACTGGCAATTGTTAAATAACCAGGCAATAGGCAATAGTTTACAAGGAAAAAATGTTACTTACAATAAATGTTGACTCCAGATGACGCAGTTCCTAGTTCAATCCATTTGTATGCAAAAGAAGCGAATCTCGGGCTTCACATCTACATAAAAGGAAGTAAAACAAAATAATAATTTCGTTATGTAAATTTAATAAATCAATGTCAGGACAAATTCGATAAATGTTACCAAAACTGCAATTTTGAAAAACTGAATAAGAAATCGAAAGTTCATCAATTGTATAGGGAAGAATGCTGTTCGTCACTTGCCCTAATTCAGAGTTAGAGAATTAATAATTGAGTTTTAGTAGACGTGAACGGTTACGCCTTTATTAATTCTTCCCAAGCCCGAACAAATCTTTTTAATTTATTAGTCTTTATATTACGATCAATTACCTCGTAATTTATTAATTGAAATATTTATTTCGTGGTGAGCCAAATTATCTTAACGCAGTTTTAATAAACAAACCAAATTAAATTTTTAATGCCTATATTAAAACAAAAATTGTATAGAAATTTTACAAAACAATTTAAATTTAAAAAAACATATATATATATATATATATATATATATATATATATATATATATATATATATATAAA
>JAHWXV010555408.1:0-11791 GCA_024586415.1 Phrixothrix hirtus | reverse complement strand
AATAATATAAACAAATAAATACTGCAGGAATTTTTAACAAAAAGTATTGCCAACTAGTGTTAGTTGGGTGGCCTAACACTGTGATCATGTGGTTTACGGAATTATTTGAAAGTACTGTACTTTAACAACACCCATGTTATCCCAGAAAAACGAAAAACTAACCGAGATCATTTTAAACGAATATAGATACATTGTCAAAGAAACAAAATAAGTGTGCAGTTTGGATGTAGAGATCGAAACTCTTCAAGATGACAGGAGTTGAGCAGACGCAGATATCACCAGAGTATAAAACCGAAGACGAGGAACCTCAACATTCACGGTCTGAATGCGCAAAAGCTGTTACAAAAAATTTCGTAAAGGTCTCCACCGTTTTAATTGCGTAACGACAGACTTATCAAATTGAAACCACAGGTGGACCGCAGCCCCTCGACTTGAGGGGGCACCGGAATTTGCATGTTCATGCTTCATCCGCGTACAAGGCTATGATGTAGATGTGCGTATGTGGAAAGAGGTAAGAGTGCCGAATAAATACCCTTCTTTATAATCTCGGCTCTTCAAACTACGAAATTGGAACTTTGGATAACAGCAGGTCGCTCTTCATTTTCGACGTTTGCTATGGAGATTTGGATGTTCTTTCGCTATTTCAGTATAAAGGAAGGAGACGCGATTGCGTATTCAACAGGGAACATAACTGCTGTTTTCACCTTCCCATGAATCTATGCGAGACCATTGGGAGTCTTTAGAATCCAACTCTTCGCAAAAGACAGCGTCGTGGATGTTTCATGCGGCGAATATTGGCACTGTAATTGAACTCGAGGGAGTATGGGGCTTCCATGTTTCTACATTATTTTAATACGAAATAAGATGGGTAGCACTCTGCTGTTATAGCTTTCCCTTTCTTACAGAACCCGGCTCTTCAAAGAGGGCGACCTTTGGAAAGCTTTACGACAAAATGGGAACCTTGGATCACCGCAGGTGCCTCGTCGTTCGCGGCGTGTCACGCAGAACAAAGAAAGAGTTGGGTTTGCAGATTCCGAAAGGGACAAGGAAGCTCAGCAAGTCCTTTTGTTTGCAATTTCTCATTAAGTCAAGTCGGACCATTGGCAGCTTTCAGAATTTTACTTGGCAGAAGAAGACCTCTATCAATATTCACGTCGAAATGTCTATTTTCGGCTGATTGCAGGGCCTTCGTTATTTGCGACGGAGTTAAACGCACTAGTTCAGTGCGAAAGAATAAAGCGGCATTGCGCACCCCGAAAGTTCTTAGGGGAAATGAAGGACCCCTGCTGTTTTTGCATTTCCTTCCCTCTAGAATTCTGTTTCTTCGAAAGTTTCACGCCGAAATGAAAATCTTGAGTCGACCGCAGTTCCCACGTACACGTTCCTACAATATTGGTAGGAAGAGAGGTAGAATTTGCGTATTATTAAAAAGAGGCGGGAAATTACCAAGTCCTCAGGGGAAATTAAGGACCTCTGTTATTTGCGCCTCTAGAAAGGTACAGACCAAGTGGGAACCTCAAGTTCGTCGTCGTTCATGACGATTGTTAATATTCTGATTGTACTGGAGCGGGCATGAAATTTGCACATCCGTATACCGTCCTAGTACTCGCTCTCCAAGAGTTCAGGAGAAATGAAGGTCCCTACTGTTTACGCACCTCATCGATCTATTTGAAACCATTGAGCGCCTCCAGAACTTACTTGGCCTTTATAAAGATTCAGGCCCAAGTGGAAACCTTGCGCCGATTGTAGGTCCCTTGTCGTTCGCGACGAGTGTTGGAATTGGAGTTGGATTCGAGGAGACTTGGAGTTTGTATGCCACTATGCCATTTCAGTACAAAGGAAGTAGTTTTGCGTTCTTGATAAGCTCCACGTTTAATAGGCTCCGCCTATTCTAGGGCGATCTGTTTTGCGATGTCATTAAAGGAGCGAAATGGTCCGAACATAAGTGTTGAATGAGGGCTTGGTGATGTTATCAGAGCGCCATTAATGGGAAACTACGACAATTACGCTGCCGTAAAAATGACTATCAACACACAACGTTAACTGTAATTTAAGAAAAATGCCTTACAGACACGGATAACTTTTGTATGAAACTTCGCGAAATATTGCCAAAAGCAGCATTTCCATGAAGCCGAAGGTAAGAGTTTAAAATGCTAACGATAGTCTGTGTCAAAACTGAAAGTCTTCTTATTGGGGTTTAGCAAGCAAATGCTTGTAGTTTCACTTCTGGCTTGGCTTACAAGGTGTGTTACTGCACTTTAAGCGATATCTGTCTTGTTGAAGCTCTTTATTAAAGTGGTAAAAACTTGGCAACTTTAGCAACTCCAAGTCAGTCGATGCGATCTGATCAGTCGTTTCAGCGCAAAGGCAAATCAAGTATTGGATTTTAACAAGGCGATAGATAGTACCAACGCTTTTCCATAAATTTGTCCCAACCTACCTCACTGTGTCAATCCAAAATAGCAAGCCTCAGTGGATGTCACTGAAAACCACCGCAATGATTCAAAAAAGACCGACGAGAGTGGTAGCCTAGTTTTTCTATCTGATCAGACAAACAAGTTTATTATTTTGATTTAAGGAAAGCATGTTTTTATTGACCTTGAAAAATGGAAATTCTTACAACTGATACTTACTGTGCTGATTTCTAAATTCAGTTCAGAGATGGCACGCCTGAGATAATAAATAGCGAGTTGTGTAGCAAGATGTAATGACAGTAATTACAACCGCCTATTTTAAGTCGTTTATTAAGTCGGAACAGTGTGAAATATTTTGAGGTATATTGTTATCGGTAGAAGAATTCGTGTAGGTAATTATGCTAAATAGAATAAAATGAAAACATGTTATCCTCTTGAGCGTAAAAAATCTACAAATACAGTATTTATAATTACCATTTAAGAACCGTAACCGTTCTTGTATACTTTTACACTTTTACTCCATATAACCTGTTGGCATTTTAACATCAAAGGCGAAATTCTTTTTAGATACTCTGCTATTACTTATATAATACATCTCTGATTGATTACCGTGCAAAATAACCGTAAGCCGTCCTTTATGCGTTAGGAATACTTGACATTTAACAAACAGCTTTGACTAGATTAAAATGCCCCTCCAATGGAGCTCTGTCCAAATATTTGCTAATCTATTTCGCGCTACAAATAATTAAAACCAACGGTGCTTCGCATCCTTTATCAATTTATTTTTAATACAAGGCTTATCGCTGTCACAAATGACAGTAATGAAGTTTCAAATTGTTAAATATCTCCGGTAGTATGTAAGTTTCATATAACGTCACTTGGAACGATCGAATATCAATTAAACTGCTGCCCTCTCCCGAAATTTTAATAAACGTCACATCGCCACCATCCCAAATGGAAATCACATCATTCGCCAAGTATGCTAATCACTAATCCACGAGGACAACTTATTATTTCAAAACCGAATTTAAATTCCATAAAAATAAATAACTCGTTTCGATTAAAAACAGATGCATGATGTCAGATTTAGAGACTTTCTTGTATCTAAGGATATAACATTTACGGGGTTTAAGAATTTCTAGCTCTAAATCGAAACCAAGAGTCACAATCGGCTTCAATAGTAAATAAATAAATAGTTTAAGTTTAAGACTATAAACATTAATTTCAAATTTGTATATTTTATCCAAATTTATATTTTAAATGCTGTAAAAATAATGTACAAAGCTATTGAACAATTATTTTCGTACAGGGTGGCGCCCCACCTAAATGCATAAATTCAGACCTACTCTTTTCTGAAAGGAAACAAACAATTATTGCTTTAGTTCGTCCAAATTTTCACTGATGCTGAAAATATGAATTAAAACGTCGTTCTCAGAAATTGTATCAACTCTACATTTATAGAACAACAAGGTTAAGAGAGAGCTTTTATTAATATTGCGGCCGGAATACAATTTAAATTACTATAAATGCATAATGTATTAAGTAATACGCGGTAGTATTTGGGGAACACGGTTGTCACGTAAATAAGAAACATTCGAACATGTCAGGAATTGAGGTTAGAAATTCGTGCTAATATTAAAATTCACAGTGAAATTAATGGATATTGATTTCAAAAAATGTTCAATTTGTTGCACCATCGGCATTTAGATATTTGGATTGTTTCTGCAAGCAGTTTGACCGCAATCTATATTACATAAATAAGCTTTAAAAAACTCGGGTTGTACGTTATTACATCGGGCTATATTTCAAATTTACAAAATTAGCACCAAGTATGTACCTAAGGATTTTACAACACTAAGATTAAGCAGCTTTTTCAGAAAGGTCACGGGTCGAGCTATTAATTATATAAAGTCTACACGCACGTACAAGGTTAAGGCATGCAGAAACAACAATGCAATACACAGATTTTAAAAGTTAAAAGGTTACTTCAGCATTACGTAATCAACACGTTTAATCTTTCTACCTAAACATAGAAGCGCGAATTGTCATAATTTTAAGATCAGATTTGGAAACAGATTTGTTTTCAGGCGTGGATAAGTTCCAAAATTATATGCTTAAAACATTCAAATTCAAAGAGGTTACTCCAGGACTCAAAGATTTGAAACTGGACACGCAAATGTGTTTTCGGATGCATCACTGTTACACAGGCTTAGAAAACAATTTTGTCAAATTGGGGCGTGTCAGGTTGCAGCAGTGTCAACTTTGATCTGTTATAGTAACGTCATTTTCAAGGCCAAAAAACATATTTCCAAATTAATTAAATTTTTTGACAATTTGACGCGGTCTAAATTTTTGTCAGTAGATTTTGTCAGCTTTCAAGGCCTTATTGGCGTTATTATGCTGCCACATATTGTTACGAAACTCCTTACGTATAAGTTTGACATTAAAAAAATATTTTTAACTGAAATTTAGGCGGAAAATTGATAACGTGTCAACGTTCGCTAACTTCGGTAAAAAAACTTTGCAATGAGAGAAAGGGAGAAAAGAATAAAATTAGGACTCCAGTCATAACAATTTACTAAGACTCCAACGCAACTAGATTGACACGGGTCAATTCCGAAATTGTATTTTTAAGAAACCAATATGCGTTGGATATTCTTCTGAACAAGGCGAGTACAAAAAGGATGCATTTAGAGCTGAAAACCACACATTTTTTGACCGTGTCAAATTTGACTTTCACATATTTACGTAAAGATTGTCTTAAAGAAAGGAAGCGAGAAAAAGATGTCACTTTTACAAAAACTTTCATTAAAATTAATTATTTGATTGACACGACTTAATTACAATCATTCTTTGCACTACAGGAAAAGCGCTTCGTAATGTCATTTAAATAAATATGCACATACAAGAGACGGTTCTATATCCAAAGCCAACACAGCAGCGTGCTATAACCATAAAATGTTATATTTTACGACAAGGTACCTCTCAAAATCAACTTTAGCCATATACTGACACGGCATAATTTCAAAATTTATTTTTATAAAAACAATATACCTCAAATGTTTTTCTGAATAAGTTAGATTTAAGAAGGAGCGCTTTTGCATCTAGTCGCCTTTAGAAAAACAAATTTCCAAATTGGACTGTGTTGAATTGAATATTTCACTTATGCATATTTTAGTAAAATTTCTTTCATGAAAATAAAGAGACCAAAATGATTTATGCTAGATTGCTTCTAGTTCTGCACAAATCCCGCATTACGTTTTGTTGTTTATTGAAGGTTACAATAAACTTTTGTCAAACAATTATGACGCAAGAAGAAACGCTTTTGTAACTAAAGTCAACATAGAAAAATAAATGACAAATTATCATATTTTGTAATAAAGTCGCTTTTGAAATCAATTTTAGTCAACTATTGATATGGTTGAATTCCAAAATTTGTTTGTGAAAACAATACACTGCAAGTTTTCTTCTAATGCTCTTAAATTTGAAGTAACTTTGAAAGAAACAATTTTCCAAACTGGGCCGTGTCAAATTTACATTAATTGACCTTAGCATATTTTAACAGATTTCTTCAAGGAAGCGAGATACCTAGGCTTGTTCTAGTCTTACATAAATCTCTCGTTAAGATTAAGTTTGATATTTATTGACATGATCTTTCTTATAAAAGAAGGTTTCGTAATTTCTTTAAAATGTCGATGCACAAAGAAACGCTTTTATAACAGAAGTCAACATGGAAAAACAAGTTTCAAAAATTGGGTGTCACTTTGTGACGATGTTCTCCTCAAAATCAACTTTAATCATATATTGACACGGTTTAATTCCAAAATTTGTATGAGACAACAATATGCTTCGAATTTCGTCTGAACAAGTTAGATCTAAGAAGGGATGTTCTTACATCTGCAGTAACTTTGGGAAAAACAATTTCCCAAACCGTACCGTGTCAAATTTACACCATTTAGCTTCAGCATATTTTAACAAAGATTTCTTCAAGGCAGGAAGCGAGAAAAGTTACTTATACCTGGGCTTCTTCTGGTTTTACATAAATCTCTCATTAAAGTTAAGTTTATTTTGTATTGACATAGCATGATCTCATGATCCTGAATGCTTCGTAATATCTTTAAAATGTCAATATAGAAAAACAAGTTTCAAAATTTTAGCGTGCTAAAAGGATAAGTTGTGATACTTCGTGACGACGTCCTCCTTAAAATCAACTTTAGTCATATATTGACATGGTTCAATTCCAAAAATTGTTTCTATGAAAACAGTGTATATCAAATTTTCTTCTGAACAAGTTAGATATAAAACTTGCAACCAAAATGATCCTGAGAAAAATCATTTTCTAAACTAGACCGTCTTAAATTGACTTTCAATTATTTTAGTGATTTACACTAGGTTCCTTCTAGCCTTACATAAACCACTTATTTAATTAATTTTTGTTATTTATTGACATAGCCTAACTACAGTAATCATTTGTTACAAAGAAGAATGCCGCGTAAAGTCCCAACAAATGACACTAAAGATAACGGTATTGTTCCAAAGTCAACACAGAAAAAATTGCGCACACCTAGTGGAAAACTATCAAATGTAGTATACTTCAAAATTAAATTTAGTCACATTGACACGGTTCAATCCTAAGTTAAAATATTTAAAAATTTCTTTGTTATATAAAATATATGCTTTTCAGGTGACGCCAATTTTAAAAGGGTTATCAATCTTTTTACCGTACGTCTCCGTATAATATCCTAGGTTTCTAAAGTGCATGTTTGACAGGGTGTGACGCGGAGCAATTGTAAAATTAATTTTGCGTGAACTTTGGAAATGAATTACTAAGTTATGTCCATCAAATTATATACAGCCCATTTCAGTAATTTGTTTAATGGGTGGATTAAACTCAGTAATAAACAAACGTAATATAATATGGTTCACTGGTAGAACCTGTATGCTAATATAAACGGCTTTTATAGACGGAAATGACTTTCGATCGACAAGAAATGAAATCGGCTTTTTTTCGATTTCATGTCATAACATGATATGCTCTAATCACTGCATTTTTGAAAAACTGGCGAAAGAAGATTTGTTATTGGACCGTATCTAATTATGACAAAATGTCAATTAAATTTCCCCTTTCGGCAAAAAAATTCTTTTAATAAAAGAAATAAGTTTAACATGTTTCAATTTCGGACGTTTTAGTAAAGAATCCCCAACTTTTTGATCAAAATTAAACGTTGGTAATTATTATAAGAAGCAATTTTGTCAAAATGTTAAACTTGACCATTGCCTAGAATTCTTCTTTGAATATAAAAGAAAATAAAACCGGCATTGCTACGATATCAGCGATTTCTTCTAATAATTTGAACTGCAATAAAATACCTCAGTATTGACAAAATTTGACACGGTTCATACCAAAATTCATCTTTTGCAACTCGTTGTATTGTTAAATTTGTACTAAAATTGCCATTCAGGTTCATGATTTGGAATTAAACTGTCTACAATTATGACAAATTTGCATTTCATCAGACGAAAAAACTGATGATATCTTTTCCGTGATAATTTGGAATATTAAAATATTCAACACAAAAACTGGTTAATACGTCCAAAATTAACACTGAAAGAGCAAGCTTTTAATTGGACCGTCTTCAATTATGACCGCATATCAAAATAAAACTGCTAAAATAATATTTGGCTTCTTGATGACACCCTCTACTATGCGATTAAAAATTAAAGAATTCGTTTTGTCCCGAGGTAAAATGCGTCAACTTTCTTTAATCATTGACATAGTTATAAAATTAATTTATCGTGGAAAATTGACATTGAACCGTGCCACAAAAATATTAGACAACGCGATATTCGATACTGCAAAAATTCTTCATGAAAGAAGCATTCTTTACTAAACTATTACAAATTAATTCTCTGTCAAAATTTGACACAGCCCAATCCCGAAAAACATTAAAATACATAGAATATATTAAAAATGCAGATTTCATTTAAAATGTAATAAAAAAGCTTTCCCAACTAAATTTGATTTTCAAACAAAGGGTTTCCGCATTAAACTGGATCATATCGCTAAGATATCAATTTAATTAATTTTTATAGTTTACTTGATGAAGACATTCCCCTAGCGAGTTTATTACACATCTCTGGCCTTGTTACTGCTCATTACGTGAATGAGTGAAAATTCACTTCTTTTCATAATATTGACACGGTTTAGCAATGAAGTCTAAGTCTACGGTAAAAAGTAAGTTTCAACACTGTCAAATTATCAAAATTTGACACTGTAAAATGCACAGTATTTCAAGGAAGTAGTGATAATAAAGTTTGCTGTAAAAAAGATCTTACACAAACTAAATTAATTTTGTTAAGGTAATCATATTGAACCGCGTCAATTTGACAAACTGTAAACTTTTTCTCGTTTTGACGTGTGATAGAGCAGTTTATTAAATACATACACATGTTTACTTCATATAATGCTTTTGGTTTTAATTAAGTCATTTATTACGGAAATGAGCGAAAATTGCCTTTTTTAATTTTGACGTGGTTTAATGATTCATGGGAACAGCAGTATAGGGTATTCTAAATCTTCCTTAGAAAAATAAGTTTTAAGATTGAACCCCAACAAATTAGACTCGTCTTGGCAAAAACCATATATAAATACATAAAAACAAATTACAAGGTGTTGAATTCTATTTTGCCTGTTTTTTAGAACTGACTTATACTTTCGACCTCAACTTTATGCTGTACCTTAGGACATGTCTGCTTATAGCGGTGGGTCGAGTACAGTACAAGTATTGCAGTCTGCACAGTTAGTCGGAACGTTAGGCCATTGGTTTACCACTAGATCGTGTAATCCTTGACCCGTTGAGACTCAACAGAAAATCAAACTCAAGACGATACAGCTTCAATCAGCAACAAGTTACTAAACAAACTACTCCCAAGATAGTTTCAAAAAAGTTGATTAACATGTCCCACAACCGAAAAAAAACGGAATAGCAGAAGTAACATGACCATCCCAGACTCTGAACCACAAAACAATGAAGACAATCGAGAAAAAAATGAACAGCATCGCTGCAGAAGTAAGAATAATTCAGAATCTCATGAACAAAGGAAACGCCGCCCTCAAAAACCTATTTGCAGGATACACTCGCTAAAGCAATGCAGGGATTAAAACCTAAGTCAAACCAATAAAAAAAGAAAGACCGGTAACGCAAGTACAAACAAATCAATCAGATCAGGACAATGCAAGGGATAATAAACCCAGCCAAAATAATAGCAACCAAAACACAACAGTATAAAGAATATTGTCCTTTAATCCTCCCAGTAAGGACAGCTCCCAAGATTAAGCTAGCAGACTCCAGCTAAGAAGACGTGCTCATAAAAGCAAAATTATCCCCATCGATAGTGATGAGAAATAAAGAGAGTTATGCCACAATGGTTAAGATTGCAGATGAAAAATTTGGTAGAAATGAAGTCACAAAACCCGAAGATATTACAGAAGCTTCACGGGAGTTAAGAGAAAATTCTACGAAATGGACGATCTTCGCCCATTTTTCATGCTATAAAATGAAAAAGAATACAAAGGGGTAATAAGAAGCATACCAGTCGACCTCGAAATAGACGAATTCGAGTAGCCACCATCAAGGCTTCTTCTTCACTAATGTTATTCGCCTGAGAATCGAAGATCGTACCTTCCCCCTAGTCAAAGTGAACGCACTTAAAACTTCAGACAAGAAAGTAAAGGAATTTGCGACGTAAAAATAATCCTCATCTTGAGGGTGAATCCTGAATGAAAATGTGTTTTACAAAAACTAGTCAATGCTACAGATACCAAACGTACAGGCATGCCCAGTTCAGTTGCTCAGCTCCTCAAAAATGTTGGAAATGCGCGGAAGTATACCGCACCTAAAAATGTGACAAACCCAAAAGCGTTTCGGTGCGATGCCAATTGTCAGGAAAACCATCCGGCTAACTCGCCAGAATGCGCCGAACACCCAGAAAACGGGAAGAAATATTTAAAAAAAAATAGAAATCAAGCAGGAAAAACACACGCCTGCGGTCCAAAAATCCAGGATCCGAAATCTATTGAAGCTAGTCAAAATACTAATTTGGAACAACTCAATTCAAAAATTTCTAGAGAAAAGCGTCTCCAATTAGAAAAATCAAATCAAGATAGCGCTTTGGAACGTATATAGGATCAGAAATTTGAACTTGAAGAATTCGCGAAAGAACACGATCTAACGGCCATCCCCATGACGAAGCGGAACTCACGTCCAGACAAGCATGCGATTTGAAATGGTTCAACACATCGCACAGATAGAATAGGCAAGCAAGGTGGAGGATTAGCAATTGTTACGGTGCAATCCAGATAGGCAATTCCAGCAAGCATCAAGTTAACCTGACGATAACTCAGTGTAATGGGTCTTTGCTCGACTTGATAGCTTGCTACAATCCAAGCTCAAATAGTGACTGGAAGAGGGCCTAACAACGAGAAAAGCAAATCTTGGTAATGCAGACGATACGAAAACCGGGAAAAAAACTAGCAAAAGTGGTCCAGAACACTGGGATATAAGTCATTCGCACTCTACAAGGCCCAGCCTCTTTTCCAAGCAACCGTTCCAGCGAGGAAATAATCAACTTATTTCTATTACAGAACATCTCTTAAAACGTAACAGTTCAAACACATCACCAACTAGCTTTTGACCACTTCCAGAATATATTAACGCTTCAGTATAAACTGGAATCACAATGACGCGATGTCTAGAAAAATTCCACACCAACTGGAAAATATTCTCATACGAAACCTCCTACGAACCGTCCGTCAGCCTGCTAAAGTTTAAAGAAATAGACAAGGCCATCGATAGATTAATAGGATATCTAAAAGGAAAAATAAAATCTAGCCAGAAAAACAATAGCGCGGTCATCGACAAATGAGGCAAGCTCAGGGAACAAAAACCCTAATCAAAACAAAGAACGAAGCACTAAAATTTTCCTACAGATGAAGGAGGTTTAAAGCTATGCAAAAAATGATTGACACAGTATTCAAAAAGAAAAGAAGCTGAAGATTCTCCATCGGAAATATGGAGAAAAATAAAAATATTGAGAAGGGGCCGCCACTGTC
This sequence comes from Phrixothrix hirtus, assembly GCA_024586415.1. Taxonomy (NCBI): domain Eukaryota; kingdom Metazoa; phylum Arthropoda; class Insecta; order Coleoptera; family Phengodidae; genus Phrixothrix; species Phrixothrix hirtus. Next base: position 265 of record JAHWXV010555408.1, on the reverse strand, counting down.
GGCGCACGCATTAAAATGTTAGTTATAATATTTTGTTCACCTTGTATATAAAAATTCAATATAGTGACTTTTCATTTCTTAGGTTACATTTGTTGCGAATTGCAATACCAATTCGCGCGCTTTATTCAGTACAAATTTGATCCGCTCTAAGTACAGATGGTTGTAACTCAATTTATCGCTATCAATTTATTTATCGTTATACTTTATAATATTTTTTGTTATAAGTTTTTGCAGTGCTTGTACAACATACATATAATTAAAAGGA